>JAMXBB010000010.1:87528002-87763947 GCA_024138015.1 Lumnitzera littorea
ACAGGAGCATCTCATCTCTTTATTTCTGATATGGCAGCAAAGGAGTTGGGGCTAAAAGTGGAGGAGACCAAAACATGGCTCAAAACAGTTAACTCAAAAGGAGTTCCCACTATTGGAGTAGCCAAGGGGATAGAGCTCCGTATTGGGGGTTGGCAGGGAAAGGAGACAGTTGAAGTAGTGCCAATGGATGATTTTGAGTTTGTGATCGGGATGGATTTCTTAGATCGCATTGATGCACTTATCGTACCACGAGCTAACTGCATTTGTGTACTTGATCACAACTCGCAATGCGTGGTACCTGTAGTAAGAAAGGTAGGCTAAGCCACCAAATTCCTATCGGCTATGCAATTGGAAAAGGGACTCAAGAAGAATGAAGTCACTTACTTGGCTGCCTTAAAAGTTAGGGAAGAAACTAGTGGTCAAGGGAGTGTTCCACCTCAAGTGGGGGAAATATTGGGAGAATTTAAAGATATAATGCCACCAATGTTACCTAAGAAGTTACCACTAAGAAGGAAGGTAGACCATGTGATAGAATTGGAACCCAGAGCCAGGTCGCCCGCTGCCGTCCCATACAGGATGTCACCTCCAGAATTAGAAGAATTGAGGCAACAATTGAAGGAATTACTAGAAGCAGGTTTCATTAGGCCTTCAAAGGCACCTTTTGAAGCTCCCGTACTTTTTCAGAAGAAACAAGATGGATCACTCCAAATGTGTATTAATTATCAAGCCTTAAATAAGGTCACGATAAAGAATAAGTATCCCATTCCATTGGTATCAGATCTATTCGACAGGTTGGGAGAAGCTAGATACTTCTCCAAATTGGATTTACGCTCGGGATATCACTAAGTGAGGATTGCAGAAGGAGATGAACCCAAGCATTAGTGGAAGAAAAGTATTTTTGGCCACACATGAGGGAAGATATTGAAAGCTATGTCCGAACTTGTCTCGTGTGCCAACAAGACAAAGTTGAACACAAGGCAACTCCGGGACTGCTAGAGCCTCTTCCCATTCCTGAACGGCCCTGGGAAAGTGTTTCCATGGACTTCATTGTAAGCTTACCCCGATCAGAAGGGTATGGTACAGTTATGGTTGTAGTAGACAAGTTCTCAAAATACGCGACTTTTGTCCCAGCAACAAAGGAGTGCCCAGCAGATGAAGCTGCCCGGTTGTTCTTGAAACATATAGTAAAGTATTGGGGCCTGCCCAGAAACATTGTGAGTGATCGCGATGGGCGATTTACAGGGAGATTTTGGACAGAGCTGTTCAAACTTCTGGGATCTGAGTTGAACATTTCAACTAGTTTGCATCCCCAAACGGATGGTCAGACGGAGCGAGTAAATGCCTTAGTGGAATTATACTTAAGGCATTTTGTAGGGGCTAACCAACATAATTGGACCAAGTTGTTAGATGTGGCACAGTTTTCGTTTAACCTACAGAAGAATGAGTCCATCGGACAGAGTCCTCTCGAGATTGTCCTGGGAAGGCAACCCTTAACTCCTCATACAGTGGCAATAGGATATACAGGGTCCAGCCCTCCCGCATATAAATTTGCAAGGGAATGGCAGGAAAATCATGACTTAGCCCGGACATACTTAAACCGAGCTATCATGAGAATGAAGAAGATTGCAGACAGGAGGCGAAGGCCGATGGAGTATCAGGTAGGTGACCAAGTGCTTGTTAAGTTACATTTGATACAGCGTACGAGGGGACAACTACATAAAGGTCTAATGAGGCGATAAGAGGGTCCATTCCCAATTGTGAAACGAGTGGGGCAAGTATCTTACAAATTGGAACTTCCACCTAAACTGAAATTCCACCCGGTCTTCCACGTGAGCATGCTAAAACCCTTCCACAAAGATGAAGAAGACCCTATTAGAGCCATATCACAAAGGGCCCCAATAGGAGTACGGGATTCATTTGATAAGGAAGTGGAAAGGATCATAGCTGATAGACATGTGAAGAGATGTGGACAAACTCTCAGACATGAGTATATGGTAATGTGGAAGGGAAGACCAGAGAGTGAGGCTAGTTGGGAACCAGCCGAAGCACTGTGGCAATTTAGAGACAAGATTCAACAGTTCCACGATGAAGGAGCGACGAGGGCGTCGTCGGATTGAATGGGGGAGAATGTTACGGACCTCTCGAAGTGGGCCATACTTAGGAGGTTCCTAAGGCCCAAAGACAAAAGCCCAAGCCCAAGCCCAAGCCCACTAAAAGCTTCTAGATGACGAAATGTTCTAGAAGGTTCTAGAGAAGACCAGAATATTGTAGTTGGTGAAGGTAGGTGAATGTAGTAGTTGGGAATCAATTGTAACCATTAGATCTAATTGATCTTGACCATTAGATTGTAAAGGCTTTCTGTATATATAGGGGTATTCCCCTCAGATGTAACACACAAGTTATTTGAGTGAATACAATATACTATCAGAGTTTCTCTCTCTACTTTCTCTCTTTAACATTGTGAGTGTATTACAGGCTGACTTAGCCTTCCTTAGTGAAGTCAGGAACGCTAAGTGCCGCACGGGGTCGAGCGACGCGATCTGCCCGCGACAAGTGGTATCAGAGCCTGAAAAAGAAGCTACTTGTGGAGAAAATGTCATCCGGAGGAGACAACAACGCTTCAATGGTCGATGAGTTGGCTGACCATGACGATCGCCGGGTTACCAGGCAAAGGGCTAGGTCTCGGGACTTAGTAAACTCTCTCCTTAGTAGGATGGATAAGGCAGAGTTGAGCATTGCTGAGGCCAAGGAACAATTTGATGAGTCTCAAGGCAGTCTTGAGGAAATGGAGGAGGAACTCCGAGGAGAATTGCAGGGAGCACTGAATCGGGCTGTAGAAGAGCTTAGGCAGCATGGAAATGTTATTGGAGAGAAGGGTGATGCTCTCCAAGCTCGAGTTACGGCCTTAGAAACAAAGGAAGAAGCCTATGAAGCTAAGATTGATGCAGTGATAGTGGCCATGCGTCAAGAGATTGAAGATCTCAAGACTCAATTGGCGGCTTGCCGAATCGCTGTTGCAAATGAATGACCCTCCAGACTGGCCATAGGGTTGATATTCCAAAACCAGAGCACTTTAGCGGGATGAGGTCTGCTCGAGAAGTAGATAACTTCTTATGGGGAGTGGAATAATACTTCAATGCTGTGGGAATCTTAGATGATGCTGGAAAGGTACGTACTGCTACCATGTATCTGAAAGACTCGGCCATGGTATGGTGGCGCAAGAGGGCCGCTGATATCAGCACCTGGGATAGCTTTATACAAGAGTTGAAGGATCAATTCTCCCCCCAAAATGCTGCTAAGGAAGCAAAGGTGAAATTGCGTCACCTAACCCATAAGGGTGACATAAAACAATATGTAAAGGAATTTTCAGAATTGATGTTGGAGATCCCAGACCTCAACCAAGAAGATGCTTTGGTGATGTTTGTGGATGGCTTGAAGCCCTGGGCTACATTAGAGCTGGAGCGAAGGGGAGTGGAAGACATTTCCAAGGCTATAGCAGTTGCTGAAGGCCTAATGGAATTTCGGAAGACTGATCCTAAGACTACAGGGGGAAGATGGAAAGGGGGAGTTGAAAGGGAGAAGAGTGGGAGTTCTTCCAAAGGAAAAACCAAAGCCGAAGAAAGAAATAATGATCGAGGAAGAACTCGTGAAGGGAGAGATAGGGAAAGATGGAAACCCCGCGAATTGAAATGTTATTTCTATAATGGACCCCATTATGCCAGGAAGTGTCCGAAGAAAGAGAGATTGGCGGCATTAGTAGCAGGTGAAAGCTCGGATGATGGGGATGAGGCCCAGTTAGGGTCAGTTCGTCTACTCAGTGCTATGAAGTCTCAAGTTAATGAAAGAAAAGGATTGATGTACACCAAAGTATCGGTAGCAGGTAAGAAACTTAATGCCCTTGTAGACACAGGAGCATCTCATCTCTTTATTTCTGATATGGCAGCAAAGGAGTTGGGGCTAAAAGTGGAGGAGACCAAAACATGGCTCAAAACAGTTAACTCAAAAGAAGTTCCCACTATTGGAGTAGCCAAGGAGATAGAGCTCCGTATTGGGGGTTGGCAGGGAAAGGAGACAGTTGAAGTAGTGGCAACGGATGATTTTGAGTTTGTGATCGGGATGGATTTCTTAGATCGCATTGATGCACTTATCGTACCACGAGCTAACTGCATTTGTGTACTTGATCACAACTCGCAATGCGTGGTACCTGTAGTAAGAAAGGTAGGCTAAGCCACCAAATTCCTATCGGCTATGCAATTGGAAAAGGGACTCAAGAAGAATGAAGTCACTTACTTGGCTGCCTTAAAAGTTAGGGAAGAAACTAGTGGTCAAGGGAGTGTTCCACCTCAAGTGGGGGAAATATTGGGAGAATTTAAAGATATAATGCCACCAATGTTACCTAAGAAGTTACCACCAAGAAGGGAGATAGACCATGTGATAGAATTGGAACCCAGAGCCAGGCCGCCCGCCGCCGTCCCATATAGGATGTCACCTCCAGAATTAGAAGAATTGAGGCGACAATTGAAGGAATTACTAGAAGCAGGTTTCATTAGGCCTTCAAAGGCACCTTTTGGAGCTCCCGTACTTTTTCAGAAGAAACAAGATGGATCACTCCGAATGTATATTGATTATCGAGCCTTAAATAAGGTCACGATAAAGAATAAGTATCCCATTCCATTGGTATCAGATCTATTCGACAGGTTGGGAGAAGCTAGATACTTCTCCAAATTGGATTTACGCTCGGGATATCACTAAGTGAGGATTGCAGAAGGAGATGAACCCAAGACCACTTGTGTTACAAGGTACAGTGCTTTTGAATTCCTAGTCATGCCGTTTGGCCTTACCAATGCCCCGGCTACTTTCTGCACACTTATGAATCGTGTTTTAGCGCCCTTTCTTGATCAATTTGTAGTAGTGTACTTGGATGACATTATGATTTATAGCAAGACGTTGGAGGAACATATAGAGCACCTTCGCTCAGTATTCTTAGCTTTGAGGAGGAATGATCTGTATGTGAAAATAGAGAAATGTGCCTTTGCACAAGAAGAGGTGACATTCCTTGGTCACATAGTGGGGAGAGGAAAGATTCGAATGGACGAAGGAAAGGTGCGGGCCATCTGGGATTGGAAAGAACCCACCAAGCCTACTGAGCTGAGATCCTTCCTTGGCTTAGTAAATTACTATAGAAGATTCATTAAGGGCTATTTGAAGATAGCGAGCCCATTGACGGACTTACTAAAAAAAGATACCCTTTGGGTTTGGAGCACAGAGAGACAACAGGCACTCGAGACCTTGAAAATGGCAATCACGAAGGAGCCGGTCCTTTTCCTTCCAAACTTTAGCAAACCCTTTGAGGTATGTACTGATGCTAGTGATTTTGCTATTGGAGGGGTTTTAATGCAGGATGGACACCCTGTAGCATTTGAGAGCCGAAAGTTGAACGATACAGAGAAGCGATATCCAGTGCATGAAAAGGAGATGACGACGGTAGTACATTGTCTTCGGGTATGGAGGCACTACTTATTAGGGAGGAAGTTTGTGGTCAAGACTGACAATATGACCACCAGCTATTTTTAGACTCAGAAGAAGCTCTCGCCCAAGCAAGCCCGATGGTAGGTTTTTCTGGCAGAATTTGTTTTGACCTTGAACATAAGTCAGGTAAGACTAATGTTGTGGCGGATGCTTTGAGCCGGAAGGTTGAGTTGGCAGCCATCAGCAAACCTGAAAGCAACCTCATTGATAGAATCCAAGAGGGGATGGAGAGTGATAAGCAAGCTAAAGCTCTATGGATTCAATGTCAAGAAGGGAAGACAAGGAGATTTTGGCAAGAGAATGGAATAATATATACAAAGGGACAACGGATTTATGTGCCCCATTCTTTGAATCTGAGAAGGGAGATACTTAAGGAGTGTCATGATTCCAAATGGGCAGGTCATCCAGGAATGCACCGTACCCAAGCATTAGTGGAAGAAAAGTATTTTTGGCCACACATGAGGGAAGATATTGAAAGTTATGTCTGAACTTGTCTCGTGTGCCAACAAGACAAAGTTGAACACAAGGCAACTCCGGGACTACTAGAGCCTCTTCCCATTCCTGAACGGCCATGGGAAAGTGTTTCCATGGACTTCATTGTAAGCTTACCCCGATCAGAAGGGTATGGTACAATTATGGTTGTAGTAGATAGGTTTTCAAAATACGCGACTTTTATCCCAGCAACAAAGGAGTGCCCAGCGGACGAAGCTGCCCGGTTGTTCTTGAAACATATAGTAAAGTATTGGGGCCTGCCCAGAAACATTGTGAGTGATCGCGATGGGCGATTTACAGGGAGATTTTGGACAGAGTTGTTCAAACTTTTGGGATCTGAGTTGAACTTTTCAACTAGTTTGCATTCTCAAACGGATGGTCAGACGGAGCGAGTGAATGCCTTAGTGGAATTATACTTAAGGCATTTTGTAGGGGCTAACCAACATAATTGGACCAAGTTGTTAGATGTGGCACAGTTTTCGTTTAACCTACAGAAGAATGAGTCCATCGGACAGAGTCCTTTCGAGATTGTCTTGGGAAGGCAACCCTTAACTCCTCATACAGTGGCAATAGGTTATACAGGGTCCAGCCCTCCCGCATATAAATTTGCAAGGGAATGGCAGGAAAATCATGACTTAGCCCGGACATACTTAAACCGAGCTATCATGAGAATGAAGAAGATTGCAGACAGGAAGCGAAGGCCGATGGAGTATCAGGTAGGTGACCAAGTGCTTGTTAAGTTACATTTGATACAGCGTACGAGGGGACAACTACATAAAGGTCTAATGAGGCGATAAGAGGGTCCATTCCCAATTGTGAAACGAGTGGGGCAAGTATCTTACAAATTGGAACTTCCACCTAAACTGAAATTCCACCCGGTTTTCCACGTGAGCATGCTAAAACCCTTCCACAAAGATGAAGAAGACCCTATTAGAGCCATATCACAAAGGGCCCCAATAGGAGTACGGGATTCATTTGATAAGGAAGTGGAAAGGATCATAGCTGATAGACATGTGAAGAGATGTGGACAAACTCTCAGACATGAGTATATGGTAATGTGGAAGGGAAGACCAGAGAGTGAGGCTAGTTGGGAACCAGCCGAAGCACTGTGGCAATTTAGAGACAAGATTCAACAGTTCCACGATGAAGGAGCGACGAGGGCGTCGTCGGATTGAATGGGGGAGAATGTTACGGACCTCTCGAAGTGGGCCATACTTAGGAGGTTCCTAAGGCCCAAAGACAAAAGCCCAAGCCCAAGCCCAAGCCCACTAAAAGCTTCTAGATGACGAAATGTTCTAGAAGGTTCTAGAGAAGACCAGAATATTGTAGTTGGTGAAGGTAGGTGAATGTAGTAGTTGAGAATTAATTGTAACCATTAGATCTAATTGATCTTGACCATTAGATTGTAAAGGCTTTCTGTATATATAGGGGTATTCCCCTCAGATGTAACACACAAGTTATTTGAGTGAATACAATATACTATCAGAGTTTCTCTCTCTACTTTCTCTCTCTAACATTGTGAGTGTATTATAGGCTGACTTAGCCTTCCTTAGTGAGGTCAGGAACGCTAAGTGCCGCACGGGGTCGAGCGACGCGATCTGCCCGTGACAAACGCACATAAAACAAATATAAAAAATGTATTCACAATTTATCTCATAATAAAATGAAGTAATTTAAGCTAACTTCCATAAACATTAAATAACATAAAACTGCAAATATTTTTTCCCAATAAATGGGAGATTAGATTTCAAAGATTGCTTTATAGATCTAAACGAGATAGACTTGTTCTGGAATCTAATTTTTCCTACTATTATCTTTTTTTCCATTATAAACTACATCTTCACATTATTTTCTTTTAAGAGAATGTCATATTTTATTGCATCATATCATCATATTGATGTCATATCAACTTAATATGATGTTCCCTGCTTTTATGCTTCGTTTAGATTGAGGGAAGCGATTGAGAGGAAAGAAAAGTGGAAATTCCAAAAAGAATCTCATGTTGAGGAAAGGAGGGAAAAAGAAAGGAAAAGGATTTGAGAAGCAAAACTTTTTCTTGTTCCAATAAAAATAATTCTCTTCAAATATGGAGAGAAATTAGAAGAATTAATGGAAAATAATAATTATATCCTTAAAATAAAAACATATTTAAATCATGAGAACATTTTTATCATTTTACTACAATTAAAAATCACATTTCTAACTTTTCTCAGCAAAAAAACTTAAAATTTTTTCCTCAATTTTCCTCCCTCTTTGATTCGTTATCCCCACTTTCTCTCATCCCCAATTCTTTGAAAGCATTCGCACATGGGTGTAGACAAATAAAGTGGCAGAGGAAAATGACAGCCTGAATGGTGCAGAACGAAAAAAATCTCTAAAAAAAAAAAAAAAAAAAAAGATAGTGGATAAGTGGAAGATTTTACGTCCGTTGCCATAATTTGATCGTTAAAATGGTTAAAACTAATATAATAAAACTTTTATTTTAATGATAAAATGATGGTCTAAATGGATCCATTGACCGGACAATTATAAGAGAGGGTACACCGTTAACGATACATGATATATATAATTAAATTTCTCTTTCATTTATCATATCTTCTATATTGATTATTGAATATCTACTAAACTGAATATGCTTAGTATATGCCAGGAAAATAGCAATAACATCCTCGTTGGATTAAGTTTAGCGAGACTCTTGTGAGCAGAAACCCTAAAAAGGAAATAAATAATTATTAAGTATGATCATTAACCAAAAACAAAGAATGACATGTCTTTAAACTTTAAAATATTTAACCCAAAATTTTGAAGTATATATTTGGTTTTAATAATATACAAGAACATGATAAATATAATCAAAATTTATTTCCATAACCATTCAATCCTAAAGAATTGATATAGTATGTAATGAAAGGAAAAAAATATATCAAGAGGTCAAACATGATTTAATTTAGTTCTTTATTTAAATTAAACATAGAAAGAATGTGATTTCTTGTTTATAGTTTTAAATCAAACCAAATTTTTCAAACTCTTTTTTGGATCTTTATAAAAGTTTGATATAATTTGGATTTTTTTTTTTCACCGATTATTTTACAACTTAGAAAGGAAAAGATTCAAAACTAATTCATCTTATTAATAAATCGATATTAATACTAGTAAATTACAATAGTTTTCATATGATGTGATTTTGGTTATGATTGCACTCTACCGTTTGTAATATTTATCTAAAACACGTCACTTTTCAAGTTATAAAACGTCGTTTATGTTTTTATTGTCAAACTCCAATTTTGTTAGGTAAATAATGGACTTGAACACAAACACTATAATCGAATTGAGTCTATCAAAATAATAGTGTTCGCCTTTCGTCTGGAATGAGACAACACTATTTCTTTCGTTGAAAAATATTAATTGATTCGAGAGAGGAGGAAAATGTATATTGAAAAAATTATTTTATGATGAATGATAAACGAAAAAGGATATTAAGAAAATTTATTGTGAATGAATTTAGATGATAATATTTAGAAAATATTATTAATTCGTTTTAAATTATTGATAAACCTTCTCGATGTATTTTTTTCAATTTCTTAATATTAATCTTATTTAATTAAAAGTATGAGAAATTATATTAATCTTTGGTAGGTCCTGACATCAATCAATTATAATTCCTGCTGAAAAAAAATAAAATAAAATAAAGAGTAATGATGGTTGCTGCGGACAAAAGGACGAATCTCCATTCAAAGTCTGAATTTAGTGTCAGATTGCAATCATAATTATATAATAGAAAGATAGAAAGTGCAATCTTTTAATACATCCATACATATATATATATATATATATATCTACATTTCTTTTCCACGTCGTTTATTTGTAGTACAGTACCAGAAAGATTTTGGTAACATTTATTTGATCATAAGGTTTCAACTCATAGCATTAAAGAACATTGGAATCAGATGAAGATTCCATTCCCTTAAATGCTTACGCACATAAATATGGATTTTAGTCAATAAATGCGTGTTCAAATCTCATTTGGTGCAAGATAACATTTCGATGATAAAAATTGCCTTATCTTTTGCCCAGAAAATTATATTATTTTTTTTTGTTAAAAAGATTGTATTATTTTAAACTTACATCTTATATCTATATTGTATTTTGAATCGTATAATGTTTGTATAACTTACATAGCTATGGCCTATAGCAGTATAGCTACTGTAATCGCTGGCATTGGCTGGTGTGGGGCCCATAAGAAAACAGACTTTACACATTCCAAATGTATTGGCCTTTTTACGAGTTTTCACACATTTCACCACCAACATCTAATAACCTCTTTTGTGGAAAAATCACTTATTTTCTTATGAAAGTAATAAATGTTTAGGTCAGGCTTATCTTATATATTAAATAAATAAAATCTTTTATTAATAGGTTTCTTAAGATACGTCTTAAAATGCGTAAAAATCCTAATGTTAATTAAATAATTTTAAAAAACAAATACATAAAATTATAAAGATATTTGTATTTTAGGTTTTATTACTGTGCTATTTCCAATATATAGTTAAGAATGTCATCAATAGGTTTCCCATGCACGGGTTAAAAGTTTCAAATGTATATATTTTATGGTCTTCCGCATCAATTATGAAATAGAAATATAACACATCAAATGTTTATTTTTTATTCGACATTTATTTTAAGTAATAAATTGTAAGCACTTATCACTGCATGAGTTATATTTTGTTAGACGGTATTACCTTTTATCACACCATTGATTTATATTTATTAAATTTGAACCATTAAACTGATTACATTACTAATTAACTTTAGTCATGTTTTTTTTCTTTTAAGCTATGCTCGTTGCTGTTTTGAAGCCATATTAATGGTTTTACCCAAAAAAAAAAAATATAAAACCTTATGTTTCTGACCATAATTATTATTCATTTAAAGCATATCACCCTTTAGGTTATGAAACATTCTTACCATTTTTATTAGCAAATTCTAGCTTTATTGGTTGAATAATAGACCTGAATGTAGATTCTATGGCCTAATTAATTTTATCAAAATAATAGTGTTCACCTTTCATAAATAACATTATTTCTTTCGTTAAAAAAAAAAAAAATTAAACTGATGCGACAAAGGATAATATATATCGATAGAATTATTTTTTAAAAAAATAATAAATCATGAAGAAAAAAGAGTTGAGAAAGTTTATTGATTATTTGATGAAGATTATACCATTTGTCTATAAAATGTTTATAAGATAAATTTTTATTTTAAATTCTTAATGATACCACTCAATATTTTTTCTCATTATTTATTATTACTCTATTTAATTAAAAATAAAAAAATTATTCTAATCTTTAAAACGGTTCATTTTAGCACTTTCAATTCGGCTCGGTGGTTTGTTCCTAACTTCAACCAATAATTCTTGAGGGGAAAGCCGCAAAACGACGATTCTCCATTCAAAGTCTGAATTCAATGTCGGATTACAATAATTACAATGAAAAGGTCAATAGTACGATGTTCTAGTGTCATATATATGTGTGTGTATATATATATTTTCACTATATTTCATTATATAACCTTATTTGCGGATGATAATTTTTCTAAATGTTATTTACGAATTTCCATATAATTTTAGAAAAATTAAGATAATGAAAGATTTTGGTGAACCCTTTTTTTTTTTTCACGCCTTTCCATGTCATTTATAGTACAGTACCAGCAAGATTTTGATAATGTATTTTAATATTAGGCTTCTAACTCATACCATCAAGAACATTGGTATCAAATGAAGATTACATTCCCTTTAATTGCTTACGCAAATAAACATGGATTTTAGTTGACAAATGCAACTTCATATTTCATCTGGTGCAGATATCATTAGAAACTACAAAAATTTTATAAAGTATGTTATTAATTGAAAGCAATTAATTTAATGTCGTGCCTAAATGATACTATTTTATATTTACATTAATTTATTTATTGTATTTTTAATCGTATTGTATCCATATAAGTTACAGCTAGCTAATAGCCTCACTTTAATTACTTGAATTAAGTGGTGATAAATGTGGGCCATAAGAAAACAAACTTTACCAATTCCAATATACTGACAGTGTTAAGTGTTCTCACACGTTTCACTACCTTCACCATTCATCGTGAAAAGCACTTTTAAGGTGCTTTTCAAATTAAGCATTTTGTTATTAAGTAATAAATATTTAAACATCACTCTTTGTAAGTTTTTTGAAAATTTGAAAAAAAAAATCTTATGATTTATTATTGAACTTCTAAATATTAATTACATAATTTAAAAATACAAATATGTAAAATAATTAACATGTTATTCTTAATAGAAAGTTAAGAATTTTGCAACGACGGCTCATAAATGGATTAAAAGTTTAAAAAAGATATTTTTACGATTTTTCGCAACAATTACATGTTACATGAAAAGTAAGAAAATAAATTTTGTTTGTTGCTTTTTTTATTCGGCATTTTGCATTTATTTTATGTTAAAAAAAAAAATTGAAACAAAAGGGGAAGTAACAAGGCAAGCGAGTACGAGGAAAACATTGCAAGTAGCGCGTGAAACATAAATATGCATCGTCTCAAATTCACATTCCCGCATCGAACTAAACATTCTTATGCTTTTCCTCTCCCTCTCTCCCCCTCCCTCCCATTTTTCTCTCTCTTTGGGCATTCGATTCCTTTCGAATTTTGGCAGTGAGAGAGAGAGAGAGAGAGAGAGAGAGAGAGAGAATCACACACACTATCACGTTACATCGTTCGACACTGTCGAAAAAAATTATAGGTATTACTTTCATAATTCATGACTTCGATTTCTTGTTTAATTTTCGTGTAGTTGTAATTTGATTGTGTATGAATTGGAACGAGCTCTTTACTGTCTAACTAGTTTAGTATTAATATCGGTTTTGTCAACTTGTGAATTTTTTAGGGTTTGTTGAAGTGTTTTTTTGCCTGATTTACGTTACTGAAACGTGCTGTTTGAGTGTTTTTTGGAGTAGTTTTGTGAAGAAGGTGAGAGAAGGAGAAGGAAGTTTTATTTGAAGGTGAATTTAGGGGTTTTTCGAGGAAAGGAGTGCATGTGATGTGTTCTTTTGGGTTAAGGTATAATAAGGATTAACTAAGGGAAAATTTCATGGTTTTAATTTGTTTATTATAATTATTATCAACATTTTTTTCTTCGTTTTATGCTTGTTTGTGCATGCAGATAAGCATGGTTAGATTCTAGGTTTTTGTTAGGATTGATGAGAAGTTGTTTTACGCTTTGCTTCAACGTGGGAGAATGTCTTTGACGCAGCCGGGGCTTGGCATAGTGGTTAAGGCCTGGATATAGATATATGAATTTGCAAGGTTTAAGGTTATGGTGGAAATTTTTTTCGGCACCTTAACTGAAGTAATTGTTTCAAAGAAAGAAAATCTTCATGGTTGTGCTGGTTTAATGGAAAACCATTTCTGGCATTTTAATGGTAAGCATAGGTGGAAGAGACGGTAGTGACACCGGTTGCTAGTGTTGCTTAACAATCATGAGAAATGCTGTCGGAGGTTTTTTTTTTCCTTTTCCTTCCTTCCTTTTGACTTTGGAGACCACTTCCTCATTTTCCATGGAGATTTTCCATAGTGGTCCTTCACACAGACCTCTATGGTAAGAGTTACCAGTTAACACAACCAATTTGAGATTGCTATAGTATAATTGGACATTTGTAAAGGTTTTCTTTTCTTTCCTGATGGTTTCAGAAAATTTGTAAAGTTTAGATTATAATGAAAGTTAAAATAAAAGTTTAGAAACCTTTTCCAGCAAAACAAACAAAAATAAAATTATTTAATTTTATCTTTTAAAAATAAACGAGAGTTATCTTCTTAAACTTTTGTCACTTTCAATATAGGGACAATCACAAGTTATTGGCAGTTGCTACAATCAACTCTTACTGTCTGGTTAGCCTAACTGGTTTCGGTACCAATTAATAGTGTAATAATATTTGGTTATTCGAAATATCCAACATGTGATAGACCTAAATCCAGTTGAACTACCACTTGTTCAACCATTACCTTGTGAAATTTGTTGCTAGTTTATTATTAATTATTATGTGGTACCATATTGTTGTGTTGTCTTTTAGCCAACAAATGGATGGGTTGCTTGAGCAAGATTTTGGGGGTTGAGTGTATGGAATACTTTTTGATGCACCGTATTGTGCTTGTCGGCCAACCTTGTGAAGTAATAGCAAGAGTAAATGAAAGGCATACCTTCCTTAATGCAGCTTAAAAATGATGATCATGTTGAAGGTTTGTGATAACCATAATTCTTAAGCTCATTTTTCTGTTCATCTCCCCTCCTTATGTGCACTCGGCATCCCCATCTTTTCATTTGAAGGATTGAGTTTGGGTGATGATGAACCTTTCATCCATTTGGTACACAGATAATATGCATCGTATCCTATCTTTTTATTTCTTCTGCGGACTATTTCTTTTGGCCTTGAGTGGTTAATTTTTGTATATAGCTGAGTAATGTTACTTTTCTACCTCCCCAT
Source organism: Lumnitzera littorea (assembly GCA_024138015.1). Lineage (NCBI taxonomy): Eukaryota > Viridiplantae > Streptophyta > Magnoliopsida > Myrtales > Combretaceae > Lumnitzera > Lumnitzera littorea. The sequence goes on from JAMXBB010000010.1 coordinate 87,542,552, forward strand.
GGTTAGAGGTGTTGAAAACTATGTAAAAGTACCATAATTGCAAACTTTTATCCTCATTGTGTTGTTAAATGCAGCAGGAGAATTGGATTTACTGGTATCATGTTATCCTAAGATGTTTGACTATTTCAGTGATGTTAACTGTTTGCATTTATTATCCTAGAGGCATTTGCTTTGTCCACTCTATCTATCTTTTACTATCTAAGTCAAAGCTAAATTATTGCAGGGATTGCTCCATTTGTCCTGGGACTGGTGAGCTATGGGACATGGTGTAGGTTTTTCTGTAGTTTTATATCTTGGTCCATTTACTTTTTCTATTTTCATTGATGAAGCCTTTTTTATTTTTTAATTGTGTTGTATTGATTATGTTACTGTAGGATGATAATCCATCTGTTGATGGTGATGATAACTTTGGTTGGAACTCGGATGATGACCGTGAAATTGATGATTATCCTAAATCATCATGTTCAAGCTTGACTCCACATGGTGGGGAGGCTACTTGTGGTTCTGGAGAGGTAAAACTTGTGATAGAGCCTCTTTCTTTGTTGTCCCTAGATTAACTTAATATGGTATGGTGGGCTTGTTACTTCCTGAATATGGTATTGAGCGCTGGTTCATTCTTCTATAACTTCATGGATGGAATTTATTTTGAAATGGAGGAATCAATCTATGTTAGTTATGCCACTGGCATTTGGAAAAATAAAACAAATTAGGTGTTGATTTTCAGCATGAATAAAAAGGTTTTCCTAACATTACTGTGGTCTGCTCTCTTCTAGTCTTGAGCCTTCCTAATATTGCATGGAGATGGCGTATTGTGAATCTTGTTTCAATGGCATTTCTTTTTTCTTGTTTCCTAGTGTGTCTCTTGTTTTGCTCTCATCTCATTAGGAAACTAAGACAATGTTTATGCCTGAAGCTCTATAGCTTCTGCTAATAGATTTATATTTGACTTCAACTGTATGATTAATGCTGGGACTTTTTGCACACATGAAAAAAGGACTGTTAAGTCTTTTCTTTTCTGTAAATATCTTTGACTGAAATGTCTAAATTTTGACAATCAAGATGTTCTACATCTTGGTTGTGTGAGATCCATTTCAACCATGCTTTGTTTGCATATTTTATCCTGGATGCTGGACTTGTGATCAAATTGCCAATTATCCGTAGGGGAAAAGAAGGATGGATGTTTTGCCATTAGCTTTTTTATTATATAGACGCATGTTATTCATAAATGTGCACATGTATTTTGTGCGTCTAATTTTTAAGAAACCGGGAAATGTATGGATGTGACTGACATCATGTTGGTTTGCCTTCATTATTCTTTCAATCCAATTTAGCTAGTTATGAGATCTTCCTCCATGGTGTCGTATGTCTTTCAAACTCACACCAGTGTCCTTCATTCTAAGATTACATTCATTCATCTAAACATCTCTAGTCCATATTTGTACAGCTTGTACATCATTGACTAATTTTCTACATAAAGAAAATTGTTCTTGTACAGTACTGGGTATTTGGTAGATGTATATTTTCTTTATATAGTCCTCATTTCTTTCTAAATGGATGGCATTTCAAGCTCCTTACATTGTAGTCTGAGCAAAAATGAAATTAGAAATACATTGTCACCTGCTATGTATGACCTTTTCTTACCTTGTCAATTTAATTTAGGCAAGCTCCTCGGCTGGTTCTTCCAATTCCAAGTTGTTTGACTACTTTGTAGGCATGGGTTATACTGAAGAAATGGTTGCAAAAGCAATTAGTGAAAATGGTAAGTGCCTGTTTTGTCATTCTTTGAGAATATGTTTCTGTTCCTTTCTAGAGCAAACTCATGCCCATGCTTATTTGATTGAGCAGGAGATGAAAATGAAAATTTGATACTGGAATCCCTTTTGGCATACACGGTGAGATGAGCTGTGTTTCAACTCTATAGATTTGCTGATTACATTTTGTGACGTGTTTGGCTTTGCTGTTCATGTGACTTTTAGCAAGCAGTCTGTTAGGCCCCTGCCTCAAGACTGTTTAGATTTATTCTGATAAATCTTTGCTGTGTCAGGCCTATGAAAACAGTTTGTCAGTTGCTCATTTCTAGGAATAAAACCATAAAACCTGTGGCTATGGGATCTTGTTCATTTCTCTTTCTTTATTGTTTGAAGCTAGTTGGTGTGGTAGTAAAATGTGTGCCCTACGGCTTTGTGTCTTGTAAACGTACTTCCAGGCTGTTTGCTTTACAGAGGTTTTTCTCCATCTAAACAATTTTGCATTGTACAGTTTGTGGGCCTGCACATTGTCATAGAGACTAATTTTCTATCAAAAAGGAGTTTTTGGTGGGGATGAAGTGTAGCTTTTGAAGTTCAATTTACATTTTTTAGTGTGGTTCTGATTTTTTTTCTTATTGTAGGGTTTCCCCAGCTCCTTTCTTTTACATTTATGGTGCATGCATTTTGCTAGTTGAATATAGCTGTAAACAAGTCAAAATTAGAAATATGCCATCTGTCATTTTATTTCACCTCGTTTTTGTTTATCTAGGCAAGCTCATTGCCTGGTTCATCCAAGTCCAAGTTGTTTGATGACTTTGTAAGCATGGGCTATCCTGAAGAGATGGTTGCCAAGGCGATTAATGAGAATGGTAACTACACTTTTATTTCATTCTTTAGGAAGATGTTTTTATTTCTTTCTGGGGCAAACTCTTGCTCATGCTAATTGACTAAGCAGGAGAGCAAAATACTGAATTGATATTGGAAGCCCTTCAAACATACTCGGTGAGTTGAACTTTGCTCATGTCTATTTTCAGTTATACGTCTGCTGGTTTCATAGCATGTGCAATATGATTGTTGGCCAGCAAGATTTTCACACCATGCTCAGTGTAACAAATTGAGCTGTGATGATGCTTTTAGTTGTGTGTTTTCATCATGAAATCAATCATGCATGTGATGTTGTATTTGTTGCAGTCTTGGTCTGACAAGGATTCTTTAGCTTGTGAAGAATAACTCCTAACAAAAACTTATAAATATTATCTTTTCTTGGGCTCTTTAAATGTTCGCTCTGATCATTGAAAAAAAAAAAAAATTGTTGCAAATTTTGATTAGCCAATTTTAATGATAAGAAAAACAATCCCACCCTTTAAAGGTGTTGAGGACCGCCGGTTTTCATAAAATTATTAGGTAGTCCTCAAGGCTTCTCACCGGAAAGTTAGCATCAATAGGAGTCTTTTCACACACTTCACCAGAGGCACCTTGTCCAAAGAAACAAGATTCTCTGTCTGCGCGCATGTGTGTGTGTCTATCTGCACCACCAACGAGATTCTTCACCTTACCAATCCTAAACGAGAAATCGGGGTTAGAAAGATGCTTCAATTAACCTAGTGCATTTGGTTTTCATCTTGGAGAGACACTACAAAAAATCATGACAACTTTTTCTGGTACACGGCAAACATTAATCAAGATGGAAAAGAGAGATGTACAAAAGGAGGCAGGCTAGAATGAACACTTCTAACTTGACTTCATTGCCCATCTTTGAAATGATATCCTTGTTACCAACTACTAAACTTGTTGCTCTTGTGCTAACCAATTCTTAAGTTCATTTGATTTGAGAGGCACATGGTCAGATAATTAGATATGTTAAATTGGGATAATTGGGATATTCCAGTTTGATCCTAGAAGATAGTACAGACCATCTAACTTGTAGAGTGTTCGTATTGTTTAATTCATATATGCATTTATCTGTATCTGATTGGCACATTATCATATAATCTTCAGAAAGTTTGCAGCTTTCAATCTTGAGATGATGTCTATGTCATGCCACTCTCAAGACATTCTTATTTGCCGACTGCCTACCTCATCTCTCATTTTGCATTGGTCAACCTATAGTGATCTCTCTGTTAAATCAGGGAGAGCTGCAACATCTATCTCCCGGTATGCTACCATCTTTTGTGAATTTCGCCATCAATCTGCAATTGCAAGGAGTGATTTAGTGCCTGTGTGGCAAGTCTGTTTCAAGAGTTAATTACACCTAATGTTCAAATGCCTTTTGATTGGTCATGCCAAATACAATTAGAAAATTTTCACATGCTGGAAAAGTGACTAGGATGCTGTGATTCTGATTCTATAATACTTTTCATGCTCCTTCATTTTCTTAACTAAGTTTACTTTTAATTTCTCTGTATTTCTTTGGACCTGACTCTGCTGCAATGTCCTAATATCTCGATTGAGAGTATAGCCATGAATCTGAATTTACCAATATCATCCATAGTGCCCTATGAGCTGTAATCTCAGCCTTGTCCAAGGTGAGAGAATGCGGTGCTCTCCGAGCCATAATATCAACCTTTTCCATGATGAGGAAGCCTCTGGTTTCCTACGAAGTCTAGGAAATAGTATTCATTATTTGCTAATATAATAGAGATGTAGGATCTTGCTTGAATTATATGTTTCAGCCTTCAGGTATCAGGTGTCTGCATGCACGGCTAAAAACAGTTAATGAAGAATCTCTGCATAGATAACCTCTTTGAATATTCAGTCTATATGTTGGGGTTGGCAACAAGAGCTGTATATTGGTTCTGTCTTGCTCCTGTGTAGGTTCACAGTTGCTGAACTATGATATTTCTCATACATATTGCAGCATTTTCCATAGTTGCTGATTTGATTGCAGGTTCTGGAGAACTTTCCAGAAGAACGACAGGTTGAAGGTTCTTCTGATCTTGGCTCATCAGACTATGAAGGCAGCTTAATGGAAGATTTTTCAGATGATGACAGTTATTCTGGCAGCGAGGTGGGTATGGTGTAATTTGGTTTTATATCCTTGTGTTTCCCTGGAAATGGTTTTGACTATGGTATATATATATATTCCACATTCAACAATTTTTCCTGGTTATTACCATTCGTCCAGTATTATTCATAAAATAAAAAGAATCCTTTGGCTCTGTAACCTTTCTTTTTGACAGGCAGTTATAAATCCCTCTTCTGATGAGGAGAGGAAGTTGTCGAGTTTGACAGAGATGGGGTACACGGAAGATGAAGGTTACATCGCTATGGACAGATGTGGTGGGCTTTCTATTTTGTGCTCTTCAGCCTCGTCTTAGTTGCATGCAAATTGTTGTCTCTTATTTATAATTTTAAAATGGTTGTTGATGTTCTTCAAAGATAATGTTTTGTCCCTTTTCAATTATGACTTTATTTTCTTTGGAACACAGTTTATGTTATGCCCACTGGATTTCAAAATGGATGTTGACTTCTCTGAAAATAGCCTTTATGCCTGTTCAGACATAAATTTTAAATTTATTTTCTCTGGTATAGAGATTAATGTTATACCTACTGTAGTTCAGATGCATTTGAGGTCAAACAGTTTGGTCTATGTAATGCTCATTTCAAAGCTTTCAGTAGCTTTTGGTATGTTAAGTTGCAAATGCATCTTCTTACATTTGCTCCATATGTGTTTAGACCCCTTGTCTTTTAAATTTAGTGCTTAGACTCCCAAGTCTTTTAAAAATTTATTCTTGGATCCCATTTTACTATTTTATAATTAATTAAAAAGATACTAAAAGCATTCCTTTATTATTTTTTAAACGGCCAAATGGTCATTGAGGGGACTAAAAATACATCTTTAAAAATCTGGGGCCTGAATGCACTGCTTTAAAGATAGGAGTGCTAAGTGCATGCAAAGGAAATATAAGGGGGTTGTATTAGCAATTTATCTTTTTGGTATTTGCAATTGTAGAAGATGAACAAATAAATTATTTCCGAATTTAGTAATGATGTAAAAACTTAAACAAATGTCTTTTTTAATATTCTCATCGTCAGGGAAAATCACTTATTGACCTTTTATATCCGAAGTAATAATAAAAAGCCATACATTGCTATGCTAAATTTGCAGTTGTAATTACCTAGAAAAAAGATTTGTATTTGTGAGTAGCTCACTGGTTAATGAAAGCTGCCTTTTACATTAGTTTCTTAATGGAGCTCTCTATCTTTGTCACGTCTATAAGTGGGTCAAAAGGTGTATGGTTGGGTGCATGTCCAATTCTCCATCATAAACAAGGTCAATATATTGATTTGATCAGATGTAACATGACTGGATATTTTGCAGGTGCAGAAGCCTCTGTAGCTGAGTTGGCTGATTTTATTTGTGCTGCTCGAATGGCAAGAGAAGCAGATGCACTTTACCCTGAAGAGAAGGTAATACTATAATTTCTTTGAAGGATTCTTTAGTCCCTTGAGAAACTTGAACTGCAGTCAGGTTTGAACTATGAAGCTGTGCTTAGTTCTTTTGTCTGAATTTGCAGCCCAAGCCAAAGACTCTCTGCAGTGTATTACGTAAAAGGAGGCGATCTAACTATGAGAGGAAGAGAGGTGAGAAGAAGATCCCGCAGGAAGATGATGAGCCACTCCGCCTCCCAAACCCCATGATTGGATTTGGGGTACCATCTGAGTCCTACTCTTTGACTCAGCGAGAACTTCCAGAAGGAGCCATTGGACCTCCATACTTCTACTATGAGAATGTGGCATTGGCACCAAAGGGTGTTTGGGATACCATATCACGGTTCTTGTATGATGTTGAGCCAGAATTTGTTGATTCCAAATACTTCTGTGCTGCTGCTAGGAAAAGGGGCTATGTTCACAACCTACCAATAAACAATAGATATCCACTTCTCCCACTGCCTCCACGCACCATACACGAGGCATTACCGTTAACTAGAAGATGGTGGCCTTCATGGGATACCAGGACAAAGCTTAATTGCTTGCAAACATGTATTGGCAGTGCGAGGTTGACAGAGAGGATTCGGAAAGCTCTTGAAGATTGTGATAATGGGTCTGATCCTCCACCACATGTTCAGAAGTACGTTATGGATGAATGCCGCAAATGGAATCTGGTCTGGGTGGGGAGGAATAAGTTGGCACCATTAGAGCCTGATGAAGTGGAAATGCTTCTGGGATTTCCCAAAAATCACACTAGAGGAGGTGGAATAAGTAGAACAGACCGCTACAAATCTCTTGGCAATTCATTCCAGGCATGTACTTCTTTCCTTTTTTTGGTTTTCTTGTGTTAGTTTTGTATCCAGACATCATATCTAGAAAACTTAATTGGGAAAACTTCAGAAATGATTGCTTATGACTAGTACAGTCTTTTGATGTTTTCTGCATCACTTGAAGTTTGATCTGTTCTTTTGTGGCTTGTATTTCAGGTGGATACTGTGGCCTATCATTTTTCTGTTCTCAAGGACCTATACCCTGGTGGAATCAACCTTCTTTCTCTCTTCTCTGGCATCGGTGGGGCTGAAGTGGCCCTTCATCGACTTGGTATCCCGTTGAAGAATGTTGTATCTGTTGAAAAATCTGAAGTTAATAGAAACATTGTAAGGTGTTGGTGGGAGCAGACCAATCAAAAAGGAAATCTGTTTGAATTTGAAGATGTGCAGCAGCTTGATGGCGATAGGCTTGAAGAACTTATGAGCTCATTTGGTGGTTTCGATCTTGTTGTCGGTGGCAGCCCCTGTAACAACCTTGCTGGGAGTAATCGACATCATAGGGATGGATTGGAGGGTAAAGAGTCATCCCTTTTCTTTGATTTTTTTAGGATCCTGGACCTTGTCAAGTGTATAATGTCAAGAGGCCAGTGATTTGTTTTAGTATAACCCAACTGGTTAACCCTCAATCCGCATTCAATAACCCTAGACTTGATGTTTTCTCTTAGCCTTGAATCATAAACCAATTTGAAGAGGAGCATGAGTCAATCATGCTAATTGATTCTTCCATTCTTTCTGAATGAATGTTGATAATAGCTGGTACAGTTTTGCCAAGATTGTGAACTTTTTTTTTTTCCCCTTCTGGGTAAATTGTGATTTTTCTTTCTGCTTGTCAGACTGGATGCACAAAATTTAGTACTTACTGCACTACACAAGAATCAAATTTTAAAGCATTTCTTTTAGAATGAATGTTGATATATTGGTACAGGATTCACAGAAGAATGCTAGTCTTTTTCAGCTTATCCGTGCTTTTAGTAATCTTTTGGTAGAATGCATAAAATTTAGTATTTACTGCACCACATGAGAATGTACAGTTATTTAGCTTCACTCTGCCTTCAACTTCGGCTTCATCCTCTTTGCTGTGGAGTATAAGAACACTCCGGCAAGGGCCGTGGCAGTTCCTGAACCCAACAAGAAGTCATCATAACATGATTCTCTTGCATAGATTACGATTGAACTTCCAGGTTTGTCTTGGCAACTGATTAGTGGAACTTACCAAGGGCGTTAATGATAGAGATTGGTGTTTGGAAGAAGATAACTGAGGAGACAATAACCACCACACGCTTTACACAATTTCCTACAGAATGTGTAACAGGTGATACCATCTGCAAAATCCCGTACGACACCTGGTAAAATTGATCAAGAGAAAATAGTTAGCTATTCGTGTTGTCATATTGTACTGTCATGTTAAAATGATTTTTTTTTTTTTTAGGGTATCTCGACGCGAATATATGATGACTGTGAAATGGACTGGCATAACAAGATGGCGTGGTTCACCTGTTGATATGAATGGAAGCAGAATCCAGAAATGAGGGCTCTGATGCACAGCTCCTTAAGGTTCAAACCATCACTTGCCTGCAAAAAATTGGCGTAAATTCTCGTCTTGTAGGCCGATAGGCTACTTGGTCTTATGAATCTCGGTTTTGATATCTTGGACTTACTGCTGATTGAAGATATGAAGGTGTAAACTTAAAACCTTCTAGCAGAATGGCAACAGGAACCAAGAATACGAAAGAGATAATTGTCATGACTGAGAAGAGATTGATATTATCCAATGCTTCCTGAAAATAGGAATAGTTTGAGATCAGTGAACCGAACCTAAAAATAAAACTTATTCAGGACTTCTTGGGTCGTTCCTTATTATTATTATTTTCCTTTGTTTTTCCTGTATTCTTTATAATTACCAAATATTACTGTAGTAATTTAAAAAAATTGCAATTTCCAGTACCTTTTGACAGTAAGTGATGGTGAGAGGTGAATGTAGTAGCTGATGACTGGTGCACTAAATCACCATTATGGGAAATGTCCTTAAAAACATTTTATTTTTCTTTTTTTTGGTGCAAATTATGAGGAAAGCGAGATTCGAACCTTACTGTATCTCGATTGAAGATAAGTGGTGATACCATTAGGTTATAATGGTTTTAACAAATAATTTTCCTTTTAACAAATAATTTTCCTTTTGAAAATAAGGAATATTTCTTATTTGAATGCTTCTTATTAACCATTACTTGTAAAACTTGGCTACTGTATTATCTCCCATCTTTGCTTAATATTGAAAAGCACAACCTTCTGAAACTAATTGCGACAAAATCTAACAATATACACGTTAGACTATTTCTGAAAATATTCTGGAGAACATTTTCCACGAAACAAGCACATCGAGACCGAATTTCATACGATATATATTGCAATATTTATCTTCTATCATTTCATTCAGAATGAAATGTATCGGTAGGAGATGCATTTCAAACAGATTGCCTGTGAAGGGCAAGAATCACCTCTTTGTTAACCATGATTTTCTTGCTGAGTACATTACGCGACTGGTTCGTCAAGTTTGAAGCCATTGCACTCCAAAATCCTATCCTGTTTGCAGATCACAACCATGACTATGACGATCACAGTTCAGATCCGAGGATACCGCTTAAAACCAAACTTAGTTAAAATGCTGACAAATATAAAATCAGGCGTAGCTGCATTAGCGTAAGATCAACTGAACGAGACGAGATTACTGTCTATAGACATATATAAAAAGAATGATATTGAAAGAGAAACTAGTAGAATGAGTGCTAACCAATTAAAAGAAGCCTCAGTGAAGGATGCTAATGCCACTCCGCCTACAATGGGCATGAGGGAAGCAACAACAGGGAGCGTAGGCCTCTGTTAGCAGATATTGTGGAAACTAAAGTAAGAATCTCTCTTTACAAAGTAGTAAACTGAGTCTTTTTATACGCCAAAAAAAAAAAAAAATTAGCATTAAGTTTCCATTGACAGTAACGCAGTTATGTATCTGAGACATAATTTTTCTAGTCAATTAAATTTAGATAAATTATATTTGACAGGAGGAGGATATTCTGGATCTGGATCTGTTCCATGTCGATAAGAGAACAATTATGCCATAAACACCTACCGATTAATTCATTTGTGCCAATTTTGGAAATGAATTTCCTTGCTGGAAATTGCAAAATCGCCAAGAAGTATTATCAGAATAAAACGCTAGAAAATGATACTTTTACCTCCCCAATAAACAAGGCGGCGAGAACCACCGTGAAAAATGGCTCCATGGCTTTGATGGTGTGGGTAAAGGAAACGGCAACTTTCCCGAGACTTACGTTGGTCAAGAGGTTTCCCATTGTGTGTGCTATTGCAAGAGGTAGAATTGCAGCAAGCTGGAAGTTTTCTGTCATTATCACCACATGGTAAGAAACAAGACAATTATACATCTGATCAGAATACCTTTGCACGTGTAAGCTTTGGCGTCGGATGGAGTTTTGATGTCCACATTAAAAAGATAAGTACAGTTCCACAAAGGAATTGGAATGCTGTAACTGTTGCTGGAAAAGGATGCACTTTCAAGACCTGTAAAATTGCTACCTTTAAGGAATGATGTTCTCATTTTTTACTGGAAAAAATCGCAAACAAGATGGTTAACTAATATGTTCATGTAGGCAAAAAAATTAGAACAGTTGTTCGGATTTGGTTTGGTTTCAGCAAAATCAAACTTGGATTTCTCCTATGACTAATGTAACTACTTTATATGCTAAATTTGTTGCTTGTTCCATTGTACTCGCGGATTTCTTCTAATCATTTGGCTCCATCACTGTAAGAACTGAAGATATTGGTGACGTTTATTTTGAAAACCTTTCTGAAAACCGTCACGAAAGGCTGCCATGGCATTGGTGACGTTTCTTCACTTGAAAACGTCACTGAAACACTTCAAAAATATACCCTACTTAATAACTCATTCTCCATAGCCGTAAGATTACGCAACACAACCTAAGAAGAGCTCCCTCCCGCTCAGTCTCATCTCGGAGGTTAGCTATTACAACAACATTAATTATATTTGTCAGTATTGATCAAGTTTCTGCTTATCAATTTAGGGGTGGTGAAATGCAATTTACTATTAGTTTTCAAGTGGATGGTAATGGTGGAAGATTACATTAGTGGCTGGTCATGGTGGTTAACTGAAAACGAGAAATTATCTCCTGAAAATGAGGATTTTTAGGCATTTATTGATTCTTTCACTTGCTAATGTGTTTAGCAATTGGGATTTAGAAGATGGTAATATTGCTTGTTCGGTATTGGAAGAGAGAGTGAACAAGGATTTGAATATGATATTTCAAGGTGTGTGGAGATTTTTCGTTTGTTTATGTTCCACTTCTAGAAAATGATTGATGGAATATAATATGATATCTCAAGTAATTGCAGTTTGCTTTGGAGGTCTTTGTGTAAGTTTTTATAGACTCCCAAATGTTATGTTGATTAGAAATATGTTCAAGTGTACATGCATGAAAGTAGAAATTATTAAACCATTTTCCAGACAGCAAATATCAAAATCTTGCATGAATTAATCAAGGCAAGAGAGTAGTAGTAGTAGTAGCAGCAGTAAAACCTGTTTATTGTAAATGTTGAAGTAAATATTCAAGAGGTACCAAACCCCAAACATGCCACCAAGCTGCAAGGTCTTCACGACGCCACTTGGTTTCACCCTATCACCTCCACTACGTCCAGGCACTGATGAAGCAGCTCTGACCCGTGTATTGCCACCACGGCGCCCACCCGAGGCTGGTGAAACTTGCGCATTAAAATGAGAAGCAGAACACATGTATACAACGATGTTTCTTGCAGCCCCATGATTAGAACACGTAGTAATTTCGAGTGGTTTAGAAAAGAGTGAGGATTTGGAGTAATTGGTGTTGAGAGTTCTTTGAGGAGGCTTGAGGAATGGAGTTGAAGGAGACAGAGCAAGCGCTGTGCTCTGCATCTTCTTGGTTTGTTCGGTGGAAAGAGAGAGTGTGCGTTGAGGGGTGCTAACGTTGCATGCATGTTTTCTTCTTTCTCATGTGATTTTGAAATGATTTATTGTTTGTAACAAATCATGAAGCGAAAATTGTAACTTTGAAAGTAATTTCTATTCATGTGACTTTGGTTCATAGATTTAGTGGGAAGGCTTAATTTTTAGATTATTTTACAATAAAACCGCTCCATCTATTATTTAATCATCTTGTTTTTATTGACTTTTGTAGCTATTTGAAAAATCAGATAATGGACAATAATTAATTTTTCTACGTGATTTATTATTTACCCTGCAAAATGTCTTGAAGACAAATGTAAAATATATATAATCTCAAATCTTCCAACCGGTAGAGCACTTTTTTCTCTCTCTCTCTCTCTTTTTTTTTTTTTTTTTTTTTCAGAAAGAAAGTAATTTTAGGCAAAAAAAAAAAAACTTTATCTTATTTTACCTTTTTGCCAACGTCTTTGAATATTTTCTGAAAATTTATAATTTAGTCCATTCAAATTATGTCATGTATGTTAGGGTTTTGAGTTCTAAAATTTTTTGGTTATTAAATTTTCATAACTCTTGAAACTGAACCGCAAGTTTTCTTCAAGTATTTCTCACAGTTAGAGCGACTATAGCCACAAACGTTCGTCAAGTGAAGACAACGATTTTATGTCCTTGCAACGTCGTTTGGGACGGAACTTGTTCAGTTTGCATTATTATTTGACAGGGAAAGCGATGAGGAATTTAGTAGGTAATATTCATATCATGAATCTATTTGTGGTGTGTAATCTTAAAGACAAAATAGTAGTAGTGAATAATTTATAAAACCTTTGGATGGTTTGAAACTCTCTCTCTTATTATCTTTTTGCCATTTGCAAACTCGTGTCGAAGTATTACATGCCCGTTACCGGAACATAAAACAAGTAACGCAGACACAACAAATCCCCACTTTACTCCTCATGTTTTATGTTCAGATCGAATCGAGTTAAGTCTAATACAATAATATTAGGCTTAAGCTTTACTTTATTCGAGTTCAATCGAATTTTAAATTTTAAATTTGATTTCGATTTGAAAATATATATAACAAGTTCGAACTTAATTCGATTAGCTCGATTAAACTTAAACATTTATAAATTTTTCTTAACTAATATTAAATTCGTTTAAATTTAAATATATTAAAAATTATATCAAATTTGATTAACTTAGTATTTTAAAATTCGAATTCAACTCAATTTATTACTCCAACTTAACTATTACATAATCGAATTTGAATAAAATTCAAGTGAAACTCGATAATTTACAAACCAGTTTGATTGATTTACACTTTTATCCATGATCACACAGAGAAGCACAGCAGCAAACATTCGTCCAACGAGTATGGCGTGACTTCAACTCCAATCTCGGTCCATGTTATTTTCTCTCGTACCAGCTTATATGTACAAGTCGTCAATATAATCAAATATATAGTTCTATGGAATTTGAATCAAGTTAGAATTTAATATAAATTTAATTAAGAGGAATCTAAATTTTTAAATAAGTGAAAACGAGTTCAGTAAAATATAGATTAAACTTGTTACATAGAAACTTGAGCTCAAATTAAACTTTGAATTCTCAAAGTTAAGTTTAACATCATTTTATACTTGGGCTGTTTTCTATCATTAGTTTGGATGTGATTTCTTTTTTAAATTCTTATAAGACATTCAAAGTTGCCATGAAATGCAAGGATTTCTATAAATTATAATTTCTTTTTCAAAATATAGTATAGAGAAGAATAGAAGAGAAATTGGCATTTCTTTACTAGTGCTTGATGGGCCTTCTATGACTGCCTAGAAATGAATGGATAGCAAGAATTCTACTTCCATGTGTCTTAGATTTGCTGAGGCAAAGATGTGGCACGCAGTGTTTGTACTTGTGTGAATATCCCGTGCAAGCTCCTACATGGACCACCACATTTGCTTTCCACACTATTCTAAGTAACAGCATACAGTGCCGTTCCTCACATTCAGACAAAATATGAAATCTTTGCACAGCTGCAGTTGTCTTCAAAATCCTGACCCTAGATTGGCAATCAGAAAGTGACTAGGAAATCCGAGTTACCTTCTGAATTGACTGCTTTACCCTTTTTTAAGAGAATTGCGACGCGCCTGCATCGCCTGTGCAATGAAACGATTTATAAGCAAAAGAATCCAGCTCAAGAACTAGTCTCCCCATCACATCATGCCTTCGGATTGTTGCTTATGTTGAGAAGTAGTTGAGTAGCTTCAACATTACCCAAAAGCTGATGCTTCAAGCATGGGAGATCAGGTTTTTTTTTTTTTAATAATTAAATTATTATGAAGATAATCATAATTGCATTTACTATCATCTAATAAAGAAACAGATCCCAGAGAAAAAAAATATGCAAAGGATCCAAAAGAATGTACATGGAACAGGAGACCTTTTTATTCATATTCTATCGAAAGGTCCGGTTTGTATCATAGGCTTCATTTATCAGGTGTGAAACTTTTGTGTACAGCAAGACAGGAAAAGGGCATAGGATTCACTAATCCATTCTAGAAACAACAGAAACTATTTCTTCTATCTCGGGCTTGAATCTTGACCAAACACCATATATGTAAATGAGAGGATCGATGAATTGAAAACTTTTTGAAGAAAAAATGCATATGAAACTGATTCAGACAGGTATGGGTTCCCGGAGTCTTGACTCAAGATTTTGTGCAACTGCATCGATAAATTCTTCGGTGCTCAAGTAGAACTCCCTTGTTACCCTGTGTGGATCACCAAGTACATTCAGTTGTGTTAAACATTTGAAACAAACCTGTTCGTCTACGATAAAGATGTTGCTTACTTTGGTCCATGAATCAAGATGGCTAGATCTTTGGTCATTTTTCCAGATTCCACTGTATCAATGCAAGCAGCCTCAAGCTTGTGAACAAAATCCAACAATCTATTGTTTCTATCCAACTTTGCTCTGGAAGGCATTAACATCAACATGAGATTCCAATAAAATTATAGTGCAGTGAGTTGTAATAAAATTAAAGACAACAGAAGATATAAACATGGAGTGATACCCACAAAAAACAATAAATTATATATATATAGATTAAGTCACAGACAAATTACAAAATAATTTATTGCAATTTTATGTAGAGAGAAAAATTAGCACCATCAGAGAAGCCTAGAAAGGACATGGATACGGATTGATACACATGTTTTTCCTTTTTAAGCGCCAAAAGATGGATAAAGAAAAAACATTTCATCAACACCATAAGTAGACGTAGAAAATGCATAAGATGCAGCAAGAATATATGAAAGATAGACCCCATAATACTGTAAAAGCGCTCTTGTATACAGAAACGAGTGTCAGTGATTTCAAGACATCATGAACAGTACATTCAGACTTACTGAACAAGTAAAGCTAAGTGCTGCTTTTCTGTGATGCAATTGATTCAGCCCATTGTTTTAAGATAGCATTTTACCAACTACGAGACCTTTGGAAATAGTAAGTTGGGTGCAAAAATAAGGAAAGAAAGTATCGAATGGTACCGATGCTCTAGCCCTCGAGTCCAAGCAAATATTGAAGCAATACTATTAGTGCTAGTTTCTTGCCCCTTCTGGTGCAAACGGAAATGGCGAGTTACAGTCCCATGAGCTGCTTCAGCTTCTAATGTTTTTCCATCGGATGACAACTGCAAAACAATGGAAATAAATAAAGATTACCTGGGAATCAAATATTGGCGTCTCTATGTGGCATTGGTAAAATCTAAGCACAATATTATACCAACCAGCACAGAAGTCATGAGACCCAAAGAGCCAAACCCTGCACAGGCCAAAGCATCTTTCAGCTTATGGTATTGCTTATAGAAAATAATGCTATAAAGGATACCCGATAACAACCAATGGCATAATTACTGATGTCATGTAATAAAAGTTAGATGTAAAGGCATGACTGATTGTTTATATCCAATAAGACAGCAAAAGAACTGAAAGGGTAACATAAAATGTCTGAAAAAAGGTACCCTGAGCAAGTAAATCACTCTGCACATCTCCATCGTAATTTTTACAGGCCCATACATAACCACCTTCACTTTTTAATGCATAAGCCACCATGTCATCAATTAAACGGTGTTCATACCTGACAACATGCATAAACTCCAATAAACAATCAGAAACTAAGACCCTGAAAGTTGAAATATGGATCTATCCTTAAAGATATATATAAAACTGACCAGATTGAATGTTCTTCAAACTTCTGCTTCCACTTCTCTTCATAAACTTCCTGAAATATGTCCTTGAACCTGTCAATATAATTCACTAGTTTTGTAAGAATTTATGGGTTTGTTGAGGTTGCAAAGGTGATTGACCATCCATTCACCAGATGAGACTTAAAGAAATACATCAAAATACCTGCCATCATATTTCTTGAGGATTGTGTTTTTCGTGCTCAAGTATAACGGCCACTTCTTTGCAAATGCCAGTGCCATTGATGATTCCGCAAAAGCTCGGACAGACTGGAGAATTAGATCAAGATATACCAAATCTAAGAATCTACACTCGAAAAATCAGATGATGAGGGACTACAACAAACCTCATCAACATTATACATTGCAAGTGCTACTCCTGGTCCTTTAAAGTTGTAGACCTCAAGCTCCATTCGTGTGTCCCCGCCATCTGGGACTGGATGTTGCAAAAGGAATAAAAATCAGATGATGAGAACTTACAAAAAATCAATTATAGAGAAAGGATTTCAGAAACATTTTTTTACCAAAGACCATTTTCAGTTTCCCTGGCCCATTGATGAGAGTATCAGTTGCACGATACTGATCACCAAATGCATGTCTTCCAATACATATTGGCTTCTTCCAGCCTGTAACATTTTAATGCTACCAACATGTAGTATACTTTTAAGAGGTCTAAGCATATATGACAGAAGAATAAATAAATGACATTACCAGGAACAATTCTGGGGATGTTCCTGCACAGAATAGGCTCACGAAACACAGTTCCTAAAAGTCAAGCAACAGACATTCAAGACTGAATCACAACAAAAGATCCCAAACGAGAATAATTAAATGCTTAATTTATTATCCTGATAATATGGTCTGTTTCACATGGGGGATTAGAAAAACAAAACGACAAAAAATTTTGTGCTTGTGCCAAGAAATTGGATGAGATAAAATTAGAATAGACACAATTTTGTAGGACAGATAAAGCAATCATGACAACATGTGGTCAGTAAATTTGAGAAATGTTCGCAAAGTCCGATCAAATCTCCCCAACAAAATTCTGCAAAATAAAAGCTGTAGAACGAAACAATGAAGCACAACCAACAAAACAAATTGGCAAGTAAAACCTACAATGGACATAGAAAAATGTAGGCAAACAAACTACAAGTCTTTGCATGGCAGCACCACCCCACTTGTTGCTCTTATAGATTTTTTGGCTTAATAGAGCAATAAGTGGACACCATGCAGGATATGCAAATCCAAAGTAGGGCTTAAAGAAGCTTGTGTAACTTTCCACACATAAAATGGAATATAATACTCATGATATGAGAATATTAACAAACCTAACCATTTAAAATGTTGCGGATTGTGCCATTTGGACTCCTCCACATAGACTTCAACCCAAATTCTTTGACCCTGGTTTCATCTGCAAAATAAAACATTGATACCAAATGGGACTTTGGTTTACCTAGAACATGGAAAAATCAAGTGCAGTTACTTAATTGCTAAAACACCTTCTCTTATTTTTCAGGTTTAATTCTGTAATTGTGTAATCATAATTTTCTGGAATCCAATCTATAACTGAAATCTTATTGTGTTTCACTACTAAGTTTCAATAAATTGACAATGATGACATTTGGATGAGATTTCGACAAAAATATATCCATAAATCTTATGTGACCCAATTGGCATTTATGATGATTTAATTCTGCATGCAAGAGATATAGATATGTTTTCAGTGCCCTGTTGGTTGAAGTTGCAATGCTGTTACCAACTCAAGAAATGGAAAAAATGTTGCAATATCAGCTAAAGTAGCACTTTAACATGTCCACATGTGCCTCTACTCGCAATTACATAACTAGTGATGCCAACTTATAGGAGTTGTAATGATAGATGCTTGACTTTCGTGAGTGATAATGTTGTCACTTTTTTAAATATGCAGTTGTATGGCCAAAATAGGTGCAGACAGATGATTCGGCTTTCAATCTATATAAAAAACTTAAGTGACTTGCATGGATTTTAGTCCTATTTTATAAATAACTGAAGATATTTATCTCCTTTTATAGCTAAGAATCATTCAAATAGGCCCACCCCAGAAAGATCTTCCCTCGTAAGCAGACATTCCGATAAAAAAGCAGTATATTGTATGTATTAGCTTAGCTAATACTGAGGAGAGGGGGGGGGGGGGTTGTTGTGTGTGGGAAGCAGTGCAGGGAGGGAAGAGTCTTATAAAAAAAGTTTCGGAAATTGCAGGATCAAGTCATGTTTCAATATGCCTACACATTACACATACAGCATGTCTAATATGTGCACTGCATTGGGGGTTTTGCAATGATAGCGACATTGGAGCTGAAAATGATACCAAAAAGATAAAAGGCTTGAAATAGGAGAACGAACCGGGGGTTATTGTAGCACATTTTACAGCAACGTTGTATCTGGAGAACATGAAACATTATTAACAGTAGTTCATGATTTAAATTTTTCATTTCTATAAAGTCTATGTACCAGAAATACTTTTGTATGAAACCATGAAACTTTAACAACATCCACCTAAAACAAGGACAAGAACATATTGTGTCTTTTCAAGATGAACATAACATGGGACAGAATATCTCTATATCACCTTTTCTGTCTTAACAAGAAGGGGAAAAAATTTTACTCAAGCAATCATATTTGAGATGCAAAATCTTGCAAAGAGCATTATTCAACATCTTTGCATACTCCCAAATCAATGTCCACACAAAGCAGGTTTTGCACATATTTGGAGCTCCTCAAAACAAAACAAAGGTACCAACTTGGTGACATTTGATTGAGCACGTATTACATGAAATGAAAAACAATAAACTAAAATCTCCACCAAAAAGTTTGATCTACGTACTTGAGAGTAGCTTCAGCACTCTCTAGAGTAACTTTGTCATCAGTTGCATCACGATTTGTTATCCCCAGATCAAAATACTTAATATCCAAATCCAAATAGGGGAAGATAAGCTGCAAGTGATTTCATAACAGAAAATATATATATCATAAGATAACACCGATTGGTATCGTAATGAATCATACAAAGGATTCAAATTCTTACTTTTTCTTTGATCATACTCCATATGATCCTTGTCATTTCATCCCCTAGAAACAGAAAAAGTAAAGAAAAGAAAGAGAAAAGGAAAAGACACACAGATAAAGGAATCAGAAGTGAATTAGAATTGTCTGATAACTGATTTTGATAATTCATGTTTCCATTTCTTCTCAGTATCATACTTTAGTTCAGTATCCAAAACCAAAATCAACTACTTCTACGTAAAAACTACACAAAATTTAAACTCTTATGTACATGCAAATGATACAATGAATCATCTGCAAAAGCTACAACAAACCCCTAGCTATTTTGCTTGATTAATATCCTCTTAGATTTCTCGACTTTTGCCTATCATCCAAAGAAAGCATACCTTCCATAAACAAAACCTTTCAATGAATCTATTCTGTCTTATAATTGCTAGTTGGCATATCAATACCGTCTAATCACAGCACAAACTACTATATACACAAAATCTGAGGCAAGGAATCATGCTTCTGCATGGCTTCCTCTCTTTGCATCTCATCCAAATATAGCACATCTAATTCATACATAAGAGCAGAAAACCTCAAGCTTTTGCATGAAATCATATCCTCTTAAAACCGCTATTTTGTGTATCATACAAACAGAGTTCAATTACTTCATACACAAAAATTATACACAAAACATCAAGCTTTTGCTTATAATTCATTTCCTCAACCACTGCTTCCGCTTTTGCATATCAACCGAACAGAGCACAACAACTTATTACACAAAATTATGCACCAAAGCCTCAAGCTTTTACACTAAATTCATTTCCTCCTAAAATCACTGCTCTTGCATATTATCCAAACAGTGACAACTAATTCAGACACAAAACCTACATGTAACCTCAAGGTTTTTGCACAAGATTTGTTTCCTCTTACAATGGTACATTTACAAATTATCCAAGCAGAGCACAACCAATTCAAATTTCAAACACCTCAAGCTGTTGCACAGAATTCATTCGCTCTTACATTCGTTACTGTTGCATATCATCCAAACAAAGCTCAACTATTCAAACACAAAACTTCACATAAAATCTCAAGCCATTGCACGAATTCGTCTTCCTTAAGAATCGCCACTTTTGCGCATCATCCAAACAGAGCAAAACTAATTCATACACACACACCAAAAAATGAAAAAATAAAGTTAATGCACCAAAATTCCTCTTCTCTAAAAACCGCTACTTTTGCATACAATCCAAACAGAGCACAACTGATACATACACAAAAATGTACACGAAACTCGAGTATTTCATTGAACTCAATAAATTAACAACACTAACCGTCCATTTCAACAACAGGACTTTGAACTTGAATTCTATCGATTGAACTCGAAGAAGCGAAGCAACGGAGCGAGATACGGCCGAAGCAGCGCGAAGAGAAGGAGACGTGATTGGACAGAGCTCCTCCAGCGCCAGCTCCATTTCCTCCTCGCACGCCGTTGAAGCAGCGGGAGTTTGAACAGAGAGAGTAGAACCTAGGGTTTGATTGTGATGATATACTCGATAATAATGATGATGACGACAACATTTTTATTGAGGTTGAATTAGTTCTGCTCTTGAGCATTTGGGAAAGAGGTTTTTGGCTTGGCATGGGTTTTGTTTGGGTTTTAAAATTTGTAATAATCGCTGGTTAGAGAGAGATAGAGAGAGAGAGATAGAGAGAGAGATATATATATCTTGGAAAAACATAAACTTTAATTCAGAACATAGACAAAAAGCCCAGTCCAACAACAGAAATACACAGACGAAACCTCAAGCCCAGTTTCCAAACAATGGCAAGTATCTCAAGAGGGTTATATATATATATTATCTATTTTTTCTATATCTAATTCGTATCTTTTTAAGATTTTATATTTTAAAAACTATTATGTCTTATCAGTTTATGTTTTATAATTACAAACGTTTGTAATAGCTTGTTAGCATGTATGACAAATGAACGTTCTTGATCGTTCTTCATCAAGTCTAGGATTTGATCTTTGAGAGGAAGATCGCAACAATACAATAATGTTTGTCTCAATCTTTTGAATATGACAAATGAAGAGAAGGAAGCACCAATTTATAGATTTTTTAGCTCATCCTTGACTACTGAATGAGTCTTCAAATCAATAGATCACTATGGTGATTAATGGATAGGATATTATCATCATTTATATATAAATAAATTCCTCTTTTGATCTTTAATACATAAAAAATCCTTATTGGTTTCTTATGGCTTAAGCCCATTGCTAAACTTATAGATGTGCAAGGTGTGAGCATTGTATTCGACGAATAGGAATCAAACAAGTAAATTTAAGATATCAGTAAAATTAACTTAATTAACTTAATTAATCTAAAAGCTTATGAAAAAACTTAAGACTTTAGATGATGAGACCTTGTAGATTTAGATATTAAAAATATATAAAGTAATAATATAGTTAAAATAGTACAATTTAATTATATTACGTATTATTCGTTGTAATCACGTAAAATGGGTTTAGTTGAATCGTAAACTCTTATAGGTAAATTAAAAATGTAATAAAATTTATATAAAACATAAAATAACATATATAATATATAAGTATGGGTTGTATGTAATTTTTAAGTATATACATATATCCGTAACTAGTTAAAATACCCTAATATATATATTTTAGACTAAAATGGCTTGAGAAAATTAATAAAAAAAATCATGGGTAGCTAGGAATTGGCAGTTTAGGCATATGTAATCATTCATGATAGGTATTTAGTTAGTGTGGTAAAAGATCATGCAAGAATTGAGTGATATTTAAACTTAGAAAATGGAGGAGAGAGAAAGAAAATCAAATAGTACAAGAAAATCAATCTTAAAAATATAGAAATCCTCTCTACTGGATAGTACATGCAAATTAGGGTTTAAGAAAATTAGGTTATGGATTTAGGGATTTAAAGAGGTAAATTAGGAAAAATTATAAAAAATAAGTGTAATGTGATCACTAGAGAATATGGAGGCTTAAAGAGTCGCTAAAGTCTAACCACTCATTGCTTAGAGTTGTTGATAAGGAGGAAGCAGTTGTGGGTCGTTAGAGTTGGATTTTACAATGAGGTCCAAATTCTACCTAATTTTGTAAAATTTTGTAAAATATACAAAAAGATGTCTAGAGAGTTATGAAAAATATTATTTTTACATATTTTTGTGTGTAGAATTTAATAAAAATATGATTTTATATAAACTTAGTAGCTATATATATATTTTTAAATAATCAAAGAAATTGAAGGGTTTTCGAAGTTAAAATCAATTGGATAAATGATATAGTTTCTTGTTTAAAATTTTTTCTACAAATTATCTTAAGTTAATATTAATTTACCATATGAAAGTTTTTTGTGATACTATTTTCCATATCTTTATGTGATTTTTGAGTTTTAAATTATGTTTAAAATGGTGTTTTAGTGAATAATAATGTGTTTTTTCAATAATTCCAATTGGATATAGAGTTTGAATCATATTTGGAGTATGGATACTGTTTTTGAGTGGTTAGATTGATTGACAAAGTAAGAAGTTATGAGAAGTTGGAAGTTGGCCTTAAATAGTAAAGTTAGTATTTGATTATTTTACTAAACTTGATATAATTAATGAATTGTGATGTAATATATGGGGAATTGGGAAGTAATGAAACTAAGGAAGGTTTGTTTGAAGAGTTATTGCTATTTTTAATTTGATTATATAGTTATAACTTAAAAGAAAAGTTAATAAATTAGCTAAACTTAGAATCTTGGTTGAGAGCTGATGATAACTTAGAGGATTTTGAGGATAAATTTTACACTAGATTAATACTTAGGGAGCAAGTTGGAAGTAAAAATTATGAAGTAAATGTGAAAACAAGGGACATAGAGGATTAATTAGATGATGATTATATTAAAAATCCTATAGATAACAGAGTTAAAGGGTAGCTTAGAGGATTGTTGAATGAGGTCGAGAAAATTGAAAGGATAGAATCTAAAAGCAAGCTAAGGAATGGAGGACAACCTAGAGAACAAGGGGATTAGAAGCAAACCTAAAGAGGTTTTTAGAAGGATGGATGGTGCCGAAAATGGGATGTGTAAAAATTAATTATGTGGGGCTTTTAGTAGTTTTAGTGAGTAAGATGGAATCAAAATTGTTTATAGAGATCATAAGCAAGGGCTCTTAGAGGCTTTCATATTAGATCTTATGAGCAATCTTATTAATCACTACTATATTTTTTAGTGGCTTTTTGGCATCCTCTTGCACACAAACACATGTAAATTTACCTTTCTCTAGCTTAATAGTATACGAATCATACAGTAACATTATTCCAATTTTCTCTCCAATCATCTTTTATTATTTTTTATGGACAAAACTCAATTGGTAGTCCCAAAATTCGAATCTAAATGCCATCTCATTAAACTCCATCACTTCTAGTCAAGTCAAGTTCTTATCTTTTTAGCACAAGAAATCTCCTATTAATAAACCAAGGCTCATTTCTCATGATCTATTGAAAATCCTCCACTCTATTCAATGAGACTAAGCTATAGCCTAATTCAGCATATATTGATTCAAATTTACTCAACTCTCTCCACATTTTTCATTAGCTTTTCTAACATCAACTTTTATCCTAGATTCGATCTTATTACTTTCATTATCAAGTTATTTCTTATGGTGCGTATAGGGCTTGCCTTTTAGTTTTTGAGAAGTAAACATAGCATACACTAGATTGTACCTTTTCATTTAATAATCTTTTTGGCTTTTAACACTGTCGCCTGGTTGTGATCCACATTACTAACCACATACGCTTCCTTAAAGCAATATTTTTTATATGCTCCTAGTATAGTTATGAAGATTGTGTCTCGAATGGACAATTTATGGAATGGTCTACTTGCCTTGCTTTGATCTTCAATCCCTATTGGTTTGGAAAACTATAGTCACTGTCCACTCAAGATACATATTGTTTTTTACATTATTATAGTATATCACCTTCTTCAGGAGAAGGAGCCAAAGTTAAAGAGAACATGTTAATAGTTGTTAGATGTCTCCTTCCATATCCCTTTGAAATCCATATGATTAAAGCATTTATTACACTTAACATTTTGTAAAGAATAATTTAGAATTTAGTCCTAAAAACTAGGGGTGAGCGATTACAGGGTGGGAAATGTGTGAGGTTGTACCTATACTTTACTCTAAAGGTACAAGTTCTCAAATTTTGCTATTTTTATCTTACCTTGTGATACTTTGCAACTACCTTGTAAATTGTATAGGGTACAAGATATTCTATAAAACTCCTAAATATATATTTTTTCATATAACTTTTCAATACATATAGTTTCTACTTATTTTCTTTTCTTTCAAATTTCTTTCATTTATTTTTGTTTTTGGTCATTTTCTTCATCGATCATTATTATATAAATATATTAACTTTAGTGTTATCAACTTTAGATACTAAATAAATAATTGTAAATTGGACTTGTTTGGGGGGTTAACTTATTTTGGTAATAAAAATATTCCTAGATTGCAAATTATAATACCTCAAATTATAATCAATATCCATAATGATACTCCATGCATCACAATTATTAAGACATAATTATTCAACTAAATCTTTTTCAAACCATAAACTCTAATCTTGGATAAGGGAAATAGGTACAAACATTAATCTCGAATAAATCTTAACTTGAATAATGTTATATAAATTCATCATAAGATATTTTTCAAATTGAATACAAAGAAATTATCATATCAAAGCAAATAAGTTAATAACATACCTTATTTAGGTTATTTTACATAGATTCTATTTTTTTTTTTAATTTTAGTAGAATTGGACATAGTAAATGAGGAAGATGGAGTGGAAAGAAAATGTAATAAAAAAAAGATTAAGCAAGAAAATACTAATATGAGGATATTAGATTTAATTTAGAATTTCTCATGGGTTGCATTTTGTCTTTTTTTTTTAATCCATACAAATGAAATAGTATTCTTTTTTATTTATTAATTTTATTTGATTATTATTATAAGGTACGTACAAGATATCTTGAAACTTAAACCTTATATACTTTATAATACAAGTTTCAAGATGAGTATGTAATACTCTGACCTCATACTCGTACTCTATCCTATAGGTACAAGTTTCGAAAAATTACTATCTGAAACCTAAACTTATCCTGTGATCTTAAGTACTCACCTAAAATCTACTTGATTGAATAGGGCCCGGGTGAGCACTTTGTATGAGAAGGTTACTCGCTCACCCCTATTAAGAACTTTGTATATTGATTATGGAAAGTGCATTTTTTTTTTATAAAAAAATCAATAGGATATATTATACTAAGACCTTGGATTTTTTTTTTAATTATATGTTTTTTATTTTACCATCAATTGTCAATAATTTATATATTCATACATTCAATATTTTGCATTTCCCTTAAAATGTCTTTTAGTTAGACATAGTATTTAGTAAATTGTAGACATATTTCTTACTTTTGATTTTTTTTTTATAGCATTACAGTCCTTTTTCTTCTTCTTCTTCTTTTTTTTTTTTTGCTTTAATACCGATTTATATTTGGTTGACTTTATAAGGGTGGAATTAAATTCTTTTATAATAGACTTATTTCCATATTTTTTAATCAAACTAATTTCTATATTTAGTTGATGGAATAATTGTACCACAACATTACAATTTCTATCAAATGAGGAATTGCACTAACGTAAATCCTTCACTTGTCTAAAGAATTAGTTAAATTTTTAAATCTTTTCTTTTGGCATTTTTTATATCTATCCATAAGGCATAAAACCTTACCTTAATGGTTAAGTTATAAATTGATGTATGGATATGTAATCAAATAAAATAATAGCTAAAATTCCATTTTTACCTTATTTAATTCTATAAAGAGATGTGCTATTTAGACAAAAAGCTTAATGATTGTTTATTAATTTGAGAAGCATTTTTCCAAAAGACATACCATTTCTATGCAAGTTGTGGAACTTCTAATATATGTGCAGCTTCTATGTAAATGCACAATCCATTTGTCTACATTCATAATATTGTTTTTTTTTTCTTTTACTAACTATGAGGGAGGGGGCATTCGAACCCTTACCAATCTCGACGGAAAATCAATGGCGATGTCACTAGACTACAACAATCTTGGTACATTCACAATATTTCACTCAAATAGTTTGAAAGATCATAACTTTTCATATATAGTGCATCATTTCATAAATAATTAGTCTATATGTCCTATAAAATTATAGTATGTTATTCTTATAACAATTAACACATATCTTTAAAAATTCATACAAATATATATTAATCGATAAATTTTAAATAAAATTATTCTTTTTACAAATAACAAGTATCCTTTAAATATATTAGCTATAGTGTAAAGGAAGGTTGAGTGAGTACACCGTAAGACCCTACAAAAATTGGTTGGGATAAGGAAAATAAATGAAAAAATAAAAAAAATTACACAAATGCTGCTCTTAGGAAAATATTCCTAGGATTACGGCACTAGAGGAGATTTCAAGCATTTCATCCTACAACTCATTTGCCTATACATGATTTTCGTTGTAAAAAGTAACCAACACTTAAACATGCGATGTTCTACAGGTAATTATTTTTTACATCAATCAATATAGCACAAATGGAATTTCATCCAGTTATATGTTGGTGAGATGTTTGGTTTTGTCCTCTTTTCCTACTATACAAATACACACTTTGAATTGATAGAGAACATATTTGTTATGTATCCATATGAATCAATATTGAGATATGGATTAGTGCTATTAATTTGTGTCAATCCAAAATCACCGATTCTAACATAAATTCTTGCATTTGGAGGAGTGCTTCCAAACATGTTAATAATTTGAAATTACAAAGACATGAAACCATTATGGGAAATGTAATTACACCATCAAAATAGGTATATAGTGTTTCGAAAATAAGGACAAAAAATTGAAAGTGAAATATCCAGATCTAATGACGTTGGTGTTATCATTGCGTAAGCGGATGAACATCTTAAGATTTTGCATCGTCTTGGGGCTCAACCATCTGGGCCGCATCCAACGGGTGATTTATCCCCCATCCCGATCATAAAAGCTAGAAAAAGATGCATGCATAGGGATCGGAGAAGGGTGCATTTGTGTGACTCCTTCGCCCATATCATATTGGGGATCTCTAATTGGCCTCCTCAATGGTATAGGGAGGGTATGGACCTGACTACTGTAAGTCTTTCCCATGATAGGAGTGTGGTACATATGATCCTTGGAGCTCTTCTCGATGAATGGCCTATGTTACTCAAATCCCAGTGGTTCAGGAGATGCTAGTAGTAAGAAATATAAAGGAAAAGTATCATCTTAGATTTGCGTGCTAGGCTATCTACGTCCTCAACCTCCCATTTGACAACCCTTTTCTATATGTAGATCCTCTAGAGGAGAGTCATCTTTGTCTACATCAGGATCTGGTATAGCTAAGTCATTTAGGTGGGCTTTGATAATCTCATAGATGAGGTCATTAACTTGATGTTGCTTAGATATAATGTCCTCGTATGATATATGCAACATTCTATATATGAAGTTCGCTTGCAATTCGAACGTAAAAGTTTGAGTCACATTTAATTAGAAAAACAAAGTGTAATTGAAAAAACAATTGTATATACTATATACATTCAGGAGGCCCACGACTAACTAATGTATCTGTGAGTAACTTATTGGTATCACGAGACATAGTTGTAAGCCCTATAACTAGTAATTCAAGGTTTCGATCGGTTGAAAAACTCGATTGAACCTAAATTATAAAATAAAGTTAGAAATATTAGTAAAAATGATCCCGTAAGTTTGAATTTGAGAAAATAAGCAATAAAATAAAAGACTATAAAAGTTCCAAATTTTAAATATATAACTCATTATTTATCGAAAATGCGTAAAATGCATTCTGATAATTAACGAATCGTTAGAGATAAATTATATGCATACTAAAAATCATAAAATGACCTAAATAATATTTAGGAATATTTATTTGTACTATATATGAATTTACATGTAGGTATAAATACGCGTAATTACTTAAAATACGCGAAATGTGCTAAAATAATACTAAATACTTAAAGAAAATTCATAATTAATTAAGGAAAAATCAGTAAAAATCAGAAATAATCCAAAATTAGGTTGTGGTAGTTGGGAAAAATAAGAAAAAAATCGGCCAATTAAATTAAGGCAACTCAAAAGCCAAAAATTAAGGGATTTGGACAATGTCTTGTTCAATTTAATACACAATAATTACTCTAAAACTCTATAAATAGCAATAAAAATTCAGAAGCTCATTTGGACAGTTAGAAATCAGAGAAAATTAGGGAGAGGCGAAAATTGAGAGAAAAATTCAGGTTAAAAAAAAAAAAAAAACTGTGCAATTAGAGCCTTTAAAGGGAACTTACACCAGACGAGCAGCTGGGAGTGGACGGCCACCACCACCACCACATGGTGGTGGAAGTGCCCAGACCGGCCGACAAGGCCACAACGGCTGGCGGTGGCCAGAGCCACCTAGAACGATGAGTCCGATTTCTAAGCTAATTTTGTGTAATTTTGTAAAAAATAGAAAATATTGTTAGAAAATTATGAATTTTGTTATTCTGAAATATTTTGGTATGTAGTTTTTAGAAAAAATATTATTTTGATGAAAATATGTCCCGTAATATATGGTCTTTAAGAAATCGTGCAAAACCGAGCATATTTCGGTTTAAAAATAAATGACCTTAGGAGTATAGTTTTGAACCCAAAAGTTTTGTGTAGACTACTTAGATGATATAGAACAATGCTATGAAGCCTGTTTTCAAAAATTAATTTTCGAAAATTTTAGATAATTTTTAGGCCTTAAAATGAGGCATAAAATGGGTAATTTAGGGTTAATTAAGTAATTAAGTAATTAAATAGTTAATTACTGATTTAGTCAATAATTATATGTTTTAGGATATTGAAATATGATACGTGTAGTATTTAGGGTGTTAGATGTAATTATTAGGTTAATTATGTAGTAAATAAGTAATATGGAAAACTAGTACATTTTAAGTCAATTTTGTAAATTAGGGTAATTAGATGTAAAATTTGATTTAGGATGAATTTAGACATTTTGAAATGATAATTGATGTTGAGAGATAGTAATTAGAGTGATAAAAATATTAGATTTGTATTATGTACATAATAATTAATAGTACATAATACACAATTATTGGAAATATAATAAATAGAAAATATTAAGATAAAAATTGATATTATATAAATAATAGGGATATATAATAAAACTAATAGAAAACTTAAATTTATGTAATTATATGAAAGATGTAAAAATTTCTCACATTAGGAGTAAATTCGATACACTAATAAGGATTTAAGTGTACCGGGTGGAATAAAATACTAATTAAATACTAATTAGAGGTAATAATGGTATTTAGGAGATCGGGAAGTAATGTAATTAATTTTACATTATGAGTGGAAACGAATTTCTAGGGTTCAAGTATAAAATAATACTTAGAAATTGAACTAGAACCTATTTTAGAAATCGATGCAAAAACCGAACCTGAACCTAACCCTAAACCTAGAATAATTGTAAAAGACTTAAGACCCAGATAATTAGGCATGTTAAACCTTAAACAAAACATAACAGTAAGCGTTATAGGATAAAACAAACCTATAATAGTTATATGAAAAACTAAAATCACGTTTGTGTTATAGGGATGATCGGCAATAGCCTGAGTAAGTCGGACCTCGAGTGAGTGAGCGAGGAGTCGAGGTAAGTTGGGATTAATACGTTGTTGTATTTTGGAGGCTTGAGATTATGCTTGGTTGTGCTTATTAGATGGTTGATTGTGTGCATCTGCTTGATTATAGGTGATGCTATGATTCTATTTATTGTTCTGGAATGTATTGTATGATTTGTATGAAATAATTGATCACCCTTAACTGGACTTAATTAAATTTACGATCAGTAATCATAATTGGACATGCATGGCAACCCATTAAAGGAAATCTAGGATTCTCTAGCTAAATATCGACCCCTTCGAAAAGGATAGCGCAGGATTGTATAATGGTCCCTTCTTCATCCTTAGTTGAACTAAGTGATAGGTGAGGAGGTCGTGGCGAGGGTGAAGTCAGTGGTTTGAAGGTAGTCGCGGGAGGAGCAAAGTCCCCATTACACAAGCCTGGGTTTGGTCGTAAGCTGTCACATTAACGGCAACTCCTCAACCCGGATTAGAGCAAGCGCAATTTCTCTAATCTCATGACGAGCCGGACAACGTTGTGCGATGGCATTTGCTTGCACATGCATTGTACTTAATAAGTTGATTGATAACCTTGTTGTGTTTATGGTATAATTTTAAGTCCTCCATCCTAACTTACTGAGCTGTGGTTGCTTACATCCCCATAGACGTCATGCAGGTGCTGGCTAAAAAGCGGCATATAACTACTCCGAAGCTAGCAACTGTTAGATCTTGGGGAGTAAGGAAAAACATTTGAAGAACAAACATGTATTTTTAAGGTCTAAGCTTTTACTTTAGAACTTTTCATTTTTGAATAATGTAATAACTAGGAAATATATTACGGAGAAATATTGTAAACTTTAATTGTAATAACCGAATTATAGTGAATGTATATATTTCCTCACTTTCTTAGATAAATGATTTATTTAAATTACAAACTGTTTACTTCAAAGCGGGTTAGTCGTGGACGCCTTATGTAGATTAGGTCTAAGATAGCAGTTGTAAGGCCAACTTCTATCTTAGGATAGTTTACACGGCGGGGTTGTTACGACTTTGCCACTTCGGGGCGTGACAATAGTTAGGATGTACACTAGGTGGTGGTAGAACTTGAATTATTCGGTTTTGTTGATGCTCCCAATATGCTATCCAATTTGCATGCTATATTACCCAATTGATCTTAGTCTTGCCCTTTCGGTTAATTTTATATAGTGCCCGTCTAGTGTTAGGGTGGGTTGGGATCTCTTACATCTTGCTAAACTGGCGAGCCACGCGGTTGATACGGTACATCTTTACGATGTGGAAGTAAATAATCGGGATATAAGCTCACCATACATCACTCCTATTTTGACAATCAATAGGGAGTCTGCCAACATCCTCATGAAAATAAGGAATCCAAACAACCTAAAGTGAAGATCAATATTGAGGTTAAAAAAAGTAATAGTTAATGAATGTATAAGGAAATGGTTTTGCTAAATATGCACCTACTCTTGATGCTGGCAGTCGAATGCATCTTTATATTGTCCAACTATATGCTTGAGTAGCTTAATGACATCAAACTTCGCCCCCCATCGACTCATAAGTGGTCAATCATTGATAGCTGATGTGATTCGATGACATAAAGGGGCGATGTGTGGAAAATGCTCCCATATTTGCACCTGAAGAATTACTAGTGGCCTGCTAATCTCTCATGCTTCCATCCTAGAAGTAAGGCATAACTGGTAGTACAGTTACACCAAACAAGCTGCTCCCTACACGTATCACTTGGCCATTATAAGGTCCGACAGGAGAGGGAGGAACACAAGATGT
Organism: Lumnitzera littorea; assembly: GCA_024138015.1. Lineage (NCBI taxonomy): Eukaryota > Viridiplantae > Streptophyta > Magnoliopsida > Myrtales > Combretaceae > Lumnitzera > Lumnitzera littorea. Next base: position 87,574,394 of record JAMXBB010000010.1, read on the forward strand.
ATGACATTATTAGACTTGTTTGAGAACAACATTTCTTGATCAACTGCATGATATGTGCCTTTACATAGCACTGCATTGTCTCATCGTCTACGTCAAAAGGTAAATCAATGAAATTAGTTGAATTGTCCTTCAACCAGGACAATTTCAATTTCGCACCTTTTATGGTACTCTCTAGTGGGAAAATTTCTAGTAAGCAGTGATATAACTCAGTTCACTTAGTAGACGCCGTCACGACAATAACTGCATCGCCATTAGCTGGCAGACTAATGAACAGAGATATGTCCTGCATAATCACTGTCATCTTGCCAGCGTGGAAGTGAAATGTATGCGTCTCTTTTCTCCATCGCTCAGCTAGGGCAGTAATCAAGTGCCATTACAATTGTATGAAGAGAACCTACTGCGTACTAATGAAGTCCAATTGCTCCGGATATGGGATCATGCTTGGATTTATTGGGATCTCCTCACCATTTTGATGCCTAAAAATCACTTCGCGTCTACAACACTTGAGCCAGTAGTTCTCATTAGCCAAGGAAGAAGAAGTATTGTAAGAAGCATTATACAAATTGAATGAATCACAAGTATGTTTTCAATTTCTTATTCCTTACCTAACCACCCCATACTAGCTCTAAACTATAGGATGGCTATAAGTGAAGCAGTGACCTATTGGTCGGTCTTAGATCTATCTGCTCTTGCATGTGTAAAAAGGAAAAAAAAATAGTAAGCCTACTATTACACTCATAAAGGAAAAAAAACAAAATGTTAACAAAATAACTTCTTAAGTACATTTCTATATATATATATTATCAATTAATATTATCGTACTTTTTTTTACTTTCACTAAGTAAAGTACCAGTAGATCCATACAACGTTAATTGTCTTCTTTGCTACGAACATCTTCTCCTATTATGTCCATCCTCACTGCATAGTCCACACTGTAAGTTAACGGTCCCCCTTAGATGTCCATCTCATTATGGAATCGTTTCTCTTATAGCTTGCTTAGATTCCTAGCCTTATCGAAAGTTCAAACTGGATGCCACATAGGAATGTTTAGATAAGACTAACTGGCCTTATCGGCATAAGGTATGAAGGAACGTATGTATATATATAGCTGATTTTGCAACGTGTACTAATACTTAATATGTGCAGTACAGTCCATGCTCATTTTTCCCATAATAGTTATAGCGTAAGGGCATGGGATTTTATATGTTTGCCACTTATTGCAAGTACACCTTGTGTTCTTGAGTGCGACCATATGGTTGTTCTTTCCTTTTTGCCTGTGTAACATAGGTCGTGGTGTAGTGATGTCCTCAAATGTCTACTCATTGTAGGAAAAAATCACAACATGGTGATCGATAGCTACTTTGCATCACCTATCAAACTTTCTTTTCGTAAATTTGGACAATATTTTCCCAATGCCCATTTGCTTTGCCAACTTGATCTTATGTTTGTTGAAATAGTTGTTGCAGTTGTAGAAATTTTTCTTAAGTAGTGCTATAATGAGCAAGTTCCTAACATCTCGCAAAGTACTCTTATAACTTTCGGCAATGTTGGTCATCCCATGACCAAATTGAGCTTTGTTGTCATATGCTAGTGTTCACATTTTAGGATGTAGGCCTCTAAAGGAAACTTTAGTGTGGGGGCTCATAGTCTAGGCCTTGTCATAGCAAGTGTAAAACTTTCGAGGTTGTAACTAGTAAGTGGCCTTCTTTACCGGCCCTTTGCAGTCTTTGTTTTTAGCTCGAGTGTTGACGTTATTAGCAACATATCGGATACACTACCACCAAAGCCAACTACTTGGCTATATTGCATTCTCACCCTCAATTGCATATTGGATCCTAGAATGATGGTCCTAAATCAAACATATATCAGTACGATCTCTTATAACGTGCATAAGTACACATGTTAGGAATCAACTCCAGCTATCCTGACATTCCTCATCAACTAGGGCAAAACCAAATGGGATTATGTAATTATAACCATGGACTTCAGTTGTAATTAACAGTTTATGCTTGTACTTCCCATAAAGGGATGTTCCATCAATTGTAATTACAGGCCTATAATGTATAAATGCCTTAATATACGGTCTGAATGTCTAGAAGACTCTATTGAAGAACACATGTTTGGCAGTATCATTATTTCACTCTTACCATTTTCACTCTATCATTGTATTGGGATTAGCCTCTCAGATTGCATTTAGTAGACGTGGGAACACTGCATATGATTCCTCTCACTTATCGTAAACCTATTTAATCACTTTATGCTTTGCTTTCTTAATTTTCTTGATATGCATAGTATAACCATATTGCTTGCAAATAGTCGTTTACAAGTGTCTTACTTTAACACTTTGTGACTCTTAAACATCCTTAATCAGAAAGTAGGATAGGGTGCTTGAATCTAATTTTGAGTAGTCCTAGTTTATAGTAGGATTGAAGTACGTGTGTGGACCCACAAACCTGGTTATTACAAAGCATCTTGCATGTTGCTTCTTACAAGCTCTGAGTCTCTACCTATAGCCTTTTTCCCAGTCAATGCACCCGATAGATCATAATGTAGGTTCGAACTCATTCATGATGAAGTCATGGTAGTTCATAACATGATGTAGGCTCACAGCTACCTGTAGATCTTTTCTATTTTCGAACCTCATGCTTACCTTCAATTCATCGTTGAAGCTTCGTTCACCATCACTTACGTTATCCTCAGATGCCACCAGTCCATCCCCAACACTTGCTGTGTAAAAAGGCATAGGTTTTGACATCCCGACTGCGCCGATACATGTAGTTAACCTATGCCTCCAATCATTTCGTCCACATGACCCTTATGCTTCATCCACTTCTTGCAACCAACATGTACCTAGACTAACGTTGACATTACTATTTGTATAATTGGAATCTTCATCAATGTCCTCGCATGCCAGTTCATTCTCCACATTAGTATCTCTATTAGACTCGCTGTTTATCAATACATTAGGTTCACTAGACATGTGACTGTTGCTTGGTTCATGACTTGATAGGATTGCTCGGGATTCAAACACCTTGGTTTCAATTTGCAGGCCAACATCCTCGCTATGCCCTACAACATCATACTCAACTATGGGAGGGGCTATTGATGGTGGGTTCACTTTATGAATTTCAATATACAACTCTGTTGAACCGCTGACTTTATTATGTCTTATTGAGGAAGCCATCATCTGTTGGACATCATAATCATTGCTGATGGGAATGGTATAGGACATTTCCCTAATCTTGCCTATGAGGAGGCATCTATGAATTAGCTCGACCCGGTGTGTTGTCATGTTAACCTAAAGCTGATTACATATTAATCCAACTAATTGATCTTACGTAGCCTCAAATGGAACTCCAACTATTGTTCTCAGTTGCTTATCATATCATACCTCATCCTCTCCTTTCATAATATTTCCACTGACATAACAAACCAATCTCATATTATCCATTACACACCTACTTACCACATTAACTTCATAGACTTCAGCATCCACATATAAAAATATTACCCTATACCAGTAGATACACTTTACTTGAGTTCATGAACACATCACCTAATTTGATTTGACAATCATAATCTCTTAATGGCAATACAATAAGAAATTACTCCAATAGAAACAAATAAAAAAGTTACATTACCTGACAAGCTAATTCATTCTCCATACCCCTCAACAATAATTATTTGTATACATATTACCTATTACACATGTGTATACACAATACAGTAACTAAGATAAATTTACACATAGAAAAAATACATACATGTACTTATAACTGTATTAAATAATGAACACAACGTTCTGGGCAAAAAATAAAAAAATAAAAATACAAAGTCATAAAAAAAAATGACATTTATATATAAACTAATTTCAACTACAGTGCTTTGGCTAGGCTCAAGAATAGAACACCAAACCTCATTGCTTATGTTCCTTCTTGTTTAGAGTAAGGTAAATACTTTGTGTGAAGCATCATGGTATGCAAGAGGAAGTTCACAAACCAAAGCAAAGAAATTTCCATCTGATGAGTAGCATTCTAACATAACAGTACTGTCTAATTATATTTTTGTTTTCTTTTAAATGCGGTCATATAACATGTCCAATGCATTGGGCTCAACATCTTCTGTGAACTTAGAGTAGAAGAGAACGGAATGTTGATATGGGAAACAAGCTGCAGTAGTATCATCCTAGAAGCTTGAGTCGTTTGAGAGAAGGTTTTTAGGATGCCCTATGCATTGGGTAAGAACCATTTCCCAATTCATGTTCACTCGTGCGATGTTTACATATATGTTGTATATGGTTTAGTAATATCTATATTTTAACGCATTTGCAAGTTAGAGATAGTTGTAACTTTTTTGAATGGGTTGACCCTCCTTTGTGTGCAAATGGACTTACATTTAGCAAGAACGTTTTATGATAGTTGGAGCAATTGGAGCACCAATTAGAGAGTGAGCGAATTGCGTTGTTCTTTCCTATCTTAACGTATGCAATCTAAGATCGGTATTGATAGTCACCATATTGCATTGTTTTTTAAACCCCATTTTGTAATAAATTGGGAGAAGTTTTGTTGCTGTACTTACTGATATATGTAAGCACTTTTTTTTTATGTGTCTTGGTTATGGCCTTTTGTTTTTTCTTCCTTAAATAATCAATATATTAAAATACTAAGATGGTCATTGCTATAATGGATATCAACACATTCATATTCAATACGAACACGATATATTAAAATATCTTGTGCTTATCATAATAAGATTGACAGTTGAGTTTCATGCATCCCTATAAGGTGAAGTGCATAATATTTAATTATAGTAGTTTATTCTATTCTTTCATTGTTCGAGGTAAGAGGTTGGCATGCGATTTGTCTATGAGAGGGCTACATGAGTACAATGCATGTTTCTCTCGATCTTATGATTATACGAAAGCCCCTTTATGTAAAAACAAGCTGGCATCTATAATCTCAATAAGTATTCTAGTTTTGGTTTCATATGAACACCTCCATACTCACCTCTCTAACAATCTTCTAGTTGGAGCATGTTGGTTGGTTCAGTAGATATTTGTGCATTTAAAACACTATAATCATTTATGTTGTTGAGTTTTTCTATCATGTGATCAGCTATATAAGTCAAGTGTATCCACATGGGTTGGATCCACACAGAGAGTTGTAATGCTTTCTTTGATTGAACAATCATAATTAGCCATAGATTCAATAAATGCGGCTTGAAGGTGAAGCATTTGTACGTTTAGCTTAAATTTTATTGCATTTGTAAGTTGTTCAACAGCTTTTGCTTCCTTTTGGTCATCTATTAGCACTGGCAGCATATATAAAAACTCTCCCTCCATCTTAACACACTCATCTATAAATACAGATTTCACTTCCTCTTATCTCCTACATGCGTTCTTTCAAGAGGAAAAAAAGTGTTGTTTTAGATGTAAATATATTCTTCAAAAATTGCCTTTAAAGTGTATAACTTGCTGCCAAATGATTTTAATCTCATTGAGTAGGCATCATTTTAAGAGATATAGTGAAATTTTTTAATCTCATCGATTGAGGTCTCCACTAGTTTTTTTTTTTTTTAACCTATGGCTCTACATAGAGAAATTAATATAAGATAAGTGGAAGAACATAGCCCTGTATTAAGTTCCATTACGCCTGTAACTTAGGGAGTAGTCTTCTTATGACAATTATTTTGCATAATCATGCTCATGATGGAGGGAGCGATTAGCGTTTGGAGGTATTGTAAGTCCTAAAGTTGAGCTAAATGACTGTAGGATCGAACTTACAATATAAAGTTTAGGGCGATTAGTTAAAGGATCCGATCAAATCTAAATTATAAACTATAGTTAGAAATATTAGTAAAAATAATCACGTAAACTTGAATTTAAAAAAATAAGTAATAAAATAAGAGACTATAAAATTTTTAAATTTTAAGTATATTACTTGTTAATTATCGAAAAGGCGAAGAGTACAATTTAATAACTAATAAATTGCTAGAAATAGATTTTATGTATACTAAAAATCATAGAATGACCTAAATAATAATTCAAAATGTTTACTTGTACCCTACATGTATTTATGTGTAGATAAGAATACGCAAAATTACTTAAATTGCTTGAAATTAGCTAGAAACTTATTAATAATTAAATAAAATTATAAAATAATTAAGGAAAAATTAGAGGAATAGGGAATGACTTAGATTTTGTTGTGGCAGGTCAGGAATTAAAGAAGAAAAATTAACCAATAAAAAATAAGCAACATAAAAGGAAAATTGGAAGAGATTTAAGTATTGTCTTGTCTAATTAATGCATAATAATTACTACAAGACTCTATAAATAGCAACAAAAATTACAGAACTCATTTGGATAGTTAGAAGCTTAGAAAAATTGGGAAGAGTAAAAAATAAGAGGGAAAATTAGGATTTAGAAAATTCTTTTGCAAATTTGTACAGTAGGGGTTTGTGAATCAAATCCACACATCACCACCATCTGGAATCGAACTATCACCACCACCACCCCACTCCAAACCTACTGCTTGGACTGGCTGACACACTTGAACTGGTGTTGGAGGCTAAAAAGCCATTAGACTAGGTGAGTCTCACATCTTCTCCGATTTTATAAAATTTCTTAAAATTATTTATTTTGCCTAGAAAATTATGAAATTTATTATTCTGAGGTTTTATTATATTTAGATTTAGGAAAAAATAATGATTAAGTTTAATTACGTCTGTAGATATAGGGTTTTTAAGAAATTAAGCAAAACCTAGCATGATTAGAACTAGAAATAAATAGGCTTAGGAGTGTAGTTTGGAGCTCAAATTTTTTCTGTCAAATGCTTAAGTGATATAGAACAGTGCTATAAAGCCATTTTTATAAAATTAATTTTTGAAAATTTCAAGCAATTTTTTAGCCCTAAAATGATGAAAAAATTGAGTAATTTTGGGTTAATTAGGTTATTAAGTGATTAATTACTGATTTAGATGGTAATTAGATGTTTAAGGATGTTAATATTTGATGTGAAAACCTAATCCTAGTCTTTGGAGTGTCAAGTGTAATTAATATAAGAATTATGTGGTAATTATAGAAAATTCGGAATATGTAGAATTGGAATTTTAATAAATATGAAAAAATTAGGTTTATTTGGATAATACAATAATAAAATCAATACATAATAAATTTGAAACAAAATTTAATTTTAGGTAATTGAATAAAAAATGTAAGATTTTCTCACATCGGGAGTAAATTCGGTACCCCAATTAAGAATAGAGTATATCGAATAGGATATAATACTCAATTAAGACCCAATGTGATATTAGAATACTCAAGCTGAATGTGATTAATTTCACATTAGGATTCAAGCATATTTAGGATTCCTTGTAGTCAAAGACAATGTAGAATCAAAATTAGAATATAATTTAGAAACCAAACCCCGAACTAAGGTAGAGTGAATCATTAGTAAATAATAGGTATACATGGAGAAGTTAGTTAAATTATAACTTAGAATATATATCATCAAAGTATAAGTACTAAAAAGACGTATTTGTATTATAGAATACCTAGAGACGAACCGACCTACAGTTAAGTGATTGGACAACCAAGAATTCCAAGTAAGTTGGGTTATTACTTTACCGTATTGGAGTACTATTTTATGATACTCGGAGACTTAAGATTGTATATGATTGTGATTGTAAGTAGTTTATGCATGTGTTTGAGTATCTAAATTCGTGTTGAAATTTGTGTTGTGATTGATTATGTATTATGATTGAATTGGTGTGAAATTGTCTGAAAATCTTAAATGGAACATAATCTTAATCGGCTCTAATGCCCTAAATTGTCGTGCATTGCAACCCTTTAGGGGATTATTAGGATTCTCCAACCAAACATCGATACCTTCGATAAAGATAGTGCTGGATAGCAAATTACTCTTTTCCTCATCCTTAACCGAACTAAGTGACAATAGGGGAGGTCGCGGTGAAGATGAGGGCATTGGTTTAAAGGATAGTCTTAGGAGGAGTAGTGTCTCAATTACACAAACTTAGGTTTGGTTGTGAGCTGTTGCATAACATGAAAACTCTTTAACCTGGATTAAAGCGAGTGAAATTTCTCTGATTTCGCAATGGACTAGACTACGTTGTATGATGACACTTGCTTGTTACATTGCATGAAAATAATTGCTTAATAATCTTGTTTGTATTTATATACATTCACGAGTCTCCAATTCAACTTACTGAGCTATAGTTGCTCATACTCATATAGATCTTTTTGCAGGTCTTGATTTCTAAATACTTCGAGTAATATGCTACCCTACAACTATTCAGAGGTTTTAGTTCTTTTGAAGCCTAGGGTGTGAAGATCAATTCTCCTAGTAGTTAATATATATCTAGAGTCTCTTTAGTAGCTTAAGACTGAAAGATTGATAGTTGATATGTAAATTAGTTGACTGTTATGTTAATGTAGAATTTCTTAGGAAGTTCTGTAGAATATACATGTAATTATGTATGTTGATCTAAAGTTCTTGATAATTACTGTAACTTTAGCTAAACTCTTAATTGAACTATTTACTTCAAAACGAGGAGTTGTCGATGCCTTGTGTAGATCATATTTATGGTAGGTATCGTGAGGCCAGTTACTATCATAGAATAGTTTATATGGTGGGACTGTTGCAACTCTGTAATTTTCGGGCATAACAGGTATAGTCATGATCGTGATTAATAGGTGGAACAATAACTTCAGTCTTGGTTATGACCATGATGGAGAGAGTAACGAGCACTAAGCACTCAAATCTTCTCTTATCACGCCCGTGATTGCTCCAAATCTCCTTATTTAGCCTTGATGGCTATTTATTTATTTATGTATTGTTTTTCATTTTTTTTTATTTAGGTGAATATAAGAGTCACAGTACTCTATTAAAATGTCCACAAAAGAATATATAGGCTTAGCATGCATAGACAAACAAATCCATGTGTTGTAGAAGCCATCTTCAGAAATATGGTTTCATATTTAATTTAAGTACTTTGACACGGGAGCAATTACCAACTGTAATAGTGTACATATTTCATCTGCATCAGCATATTGTCCCTAATGAAGTAACCAAGAATTGAAGTAAAAGTAAGTTTGGTACCATGTTCTAGCCAACTAATCAGCTTTCCCTTATTCCTAAGAAAATCACTTACATTTTGTAATTTATATAAGTTGAGAAGTGGGAATGTTCTAACTTCATTTTAAAAGAACATTCACACCCCTTATTCTTCCCATATTTCCAATAGCTACCTTCTGTGTTTATACTAACTTGTAGGATTGTTGATGGTATCGCTCATTGCATGACATAAATGCTAAAAACAGTGAAGATCTTTCTCTTTATTTACCTCTCAATGTATGAAATCAAGCATATTGTATCAGTAATGTAAACAAAAAAAAAAAAAATACAAGTAATATTTATTATATTTACAACAATGAAGCAAATAGATAGAGAACAAAAAATACCAACTATAGATAGATTATCCCATAGACAAAAAGCTAACCTTAAATAGTACACACTTGTCAGCACATAAATTATTATCACTCCTCAATCATACATACATTAAATACAACTCTGCAATATTGTTAAGACTCTAACATCATCATTCCTCACACAAGGTTGATTTCTCATTTCCAATCGCTTCATCACCTATATAACGAAGTGTAGTCCTACAAAGTATTTTCATTTGGAATTGAAAGACACATTACAAATAAAGTAAGAATTCTTGGTGAGATCATAACATAAATCCAACAACTTTTCTTAGCAGAATAGAAATTTGGCAAATAACTTGTGTCATGCTAAGTACATAGGCATGATCATTTTCATTACATGTTCACCAAAGTGTCACGATATATATAATCCATTGGGTATTGCTTAACATCACATACCTTACGCATATATAAAGTTAAGATTAATAGTAGTAGTTAGTTGATAGCTTATAACAATTGTCACCATTACACAAAATATGTTAGAAGTTGCAATTACACATGCATTTACATAGTAACATTTCTTTGGTAACGTGCAACCTGAAAATATCCTTCCATCAAGCCTACCCAAAAGCATATCCACATAATCTACATTCACTTGTAGACTACAAAACAACTGCAAACATATATTACTACAATTAGGGGCTACTATAACATCTTTGTTATAACTTATTGAACATAATGCCATATTGCTTACTGGCCAAAAAACATCTAACCCACCCATTCAAGTTAAATGTGTTGAAAAAGCTTGCGAACGTAGTTTAATTGCCTTGTTGGATGGAGCTTGTAAAGTATCACAATGTTATACGGCTTCTTAGGGAGCTTCACTAGTGCATCTTCCACTTCTTCATCACTTAAACCGTCGATTTCTTGAAGAAAAGTGGTCAATTCTTCCATCTTTGTAGTAGTCCTATTGTTTGATAGTTGCAAAACCATGGCCTCAAGTGAGAACTTCATATAACTCATTCTAGATTCAAAGCTACTTAAGTTGTATGAGGCTTCAGTTGCTACTTCATCTTCACGCGTAGCCTGCTTCCTCTTAGAAGGAGTCTGAGATGCACTAAGGTGGATGGAGACCTCGTTGGCCTCCTCTATTGGAGGTAGCTCATCATCGGGCAACTGCATGGTCACTTGCTCTATGTCCATCTCCTCTACAACATCCTCAGTGGTTTGAGCATCAACACTTGTTGCCTATCCCCTCCATAAATGATTGATAGCTCAGTAAGGAATGGGAAGCTTTGGGTCATGAATGGAGCTGTGTTTTCATGACTTTATAGCCAAACATCAAAGACAATAAGTAAAAGAAATAAGTAGAACACCAAAGTGCAGTAACTCACATTCAATTACTAGTATTTCTGCTTTTGATCCCGGAAGAACAAAAACGAAAAAGCCTAGCAAACGAAGTAATATTCAACATGCTCCTAAGATTCTGTATATATGCCTTTAGCTGATATAACAATAGGCAAGATCTATCCATTTGTAATGCCAAGACAAGAAGTCGAAATTGATATGAGTACCTCCAAATAAATGTTGAGCCCTATTTCGGTTTTCGTAATTTAACCTATATCAAGCCTAACTCGCTTAATATAGAATATTTGACATAAACTTAAGGAAATATTTTCTTTAAAAAGTGTTTTGAATTTTTTTTTTTGAAATATTAGAGTTACCAACTAGTTCAACCAATAAAAAGTGAAATTAGGGTTTTCGGGTGGGAAAACCTTAATTTGACAACTAATCTACGGATTTTCTAAAAAATATTTTTTTAGAAAAATAGCTAGGAAAATTGAGTTTAGGGGATAACCTATGAAGACTAAGTCACTAAGTAAAAATAAAAAAAATAATGGGCTTTATTTTTTGTTACGAATTTCTAAGAAAAAAATTTATTTATTTTTATATGGTTATCTCGAATGTGCCTATGTACTCGCTAGTTGGGATTAAACCAACATAGTTCTTTTTTTTTTTAATAAAATATTTAGTGAGTAGATTTCTTTTATTTTTTAAAATTGAGCCAGATTTATGTTTATTTAACTATTTATTTATTTAAAAAAACCTAAGGAATCTAATTTCATGAATTAGAGAAATCCTTAACTAACTAAATCCTTTTTCAAAAACTCCGGTTAAGATTTTTTAATTTTTTTTTAAATCACTACGTGTCAAAGGGTATCTTTTCTAAATCTTACATGCAAAATCTATTAAGATACGATCTAGATACGTATCTTTATACATATTTTTTTTAAAATCTCAACTACAAGATATGTTAAGATATGATCGGGACACGTATCTTTTCTAAATCTTAACTGTAAAATATTTTGAAGATACAATCTAGATACGTTTCTTTATGTATATCTTTTTAAAATCTTAACTACAAGATACGTTAAGATACGATCTAGATACGTATCTTTTGTAAATCCTAATTGAAAAATACATATCTTGATACATATTTTCTTCGAAGATACGGATCTCGTAGATATGCCTATTTTTTAAAAATGCAATTTTACTAAAAAATGCAATTTAACTAAATTTTATTAAAAATTGGGATTAACTAAAAACAAGAAATATGAAAATAATAAAAAACCTGCACTTAAAAAAATAAATAAATTAGTAAAAATAATTGAACTAACTAATAAAATAAAATAAATAACAAAATAATAATTTTTATCTACGCATCGAGTAGCGCATGTTGACGTATTTGTGTTGACCGTACTGTGATCATATGGACTACATTCGTGTACTCATTGTGGAGTTGATTGTGCATGTGCAATAGTGTTGATTTGATCGTGTATCTAGCCGTAGACTTGATCGTGTGTGCAACAATGTGCATGTGTCACCGTGTGTGAGGGATTATATGTGCAGCTATATGAACGTGCAGTAGGTGAGCAGTGGATGTGCAACGGTGTGCTAACCGAATGTGTTAGTGATTATTTAAGGGATAAGTGTTGGCGTTAGGCAGTTTAGTTAGGGGCAAGCTTCGTGCGATTAAGGGGAGACATGGTGTGTGTGAACCAATTAGTATGTGGGTGTGCTATATTGGGCTTATTGGCAGTGTTTGGTCGGTTTGTTGGGGATAGGGGCTGTTGGCGTGCTGTGGGATGTGAGGGGGTTGTTGTGTTGTGAAGGCGAGGGAAGTGTTGTGTAGTGCGGGTGTAAGATAGTGCAAAGTGCAGGGTGGTTATTTGTGTTGTGTGCGCATCGGGGGGTTTGTGTGATTGCAGCTGTGCTCAGTGAATCAAGTGACGCGTTGACGTGTTGTGTAGGGGTTGTGGCGTGTTGTAGTATGTATCATATTATGTATTGTAGTGAATGTTCAAGCGATGGAAAGTGTATAGTGTTCGTGTGTGGCGTGATATTGTGGAAGTGGGCTATTGTTAAAATAGTAAATGTGTGTTGTGTAATTAAAAAAAGGTCCTCAAGTCCACTACCAAATTCCTATTTATAAACCTACAATTGATTCTGTCATATTGTTTTAGTTATAGATTTGATTGAAATATACGATAATGATTCTTTAAAGATTTGACCTAACTTCTAGAAACCTTATCTCAATTTAGGCTTTCTACTTTACGAGCCTGATTCGATCCAATTTGATTTAGCTCAATAATCTACTTAATAAATCCTAAGTCTATTTTAGCTTAATATATGTTAGATAAAAATCTATTTTATATCGGATTAGACTAAAATTATTTTAATGAAGCCATGATCTTTTAATGACTTAAAAATTTATTAAATTGATTACTTACCATTATCTAATTTGATCTTACACGATCCAACTTAACTTAACTTGACCGATACGATTCGACTCGACTTGACTTGACACTTTATATATATTTTATTTTTTCTTTTTTTAAAAATTTTTGTTTTTAAATTTTTTTACTATTTATTTTTTTTATTCATTTTTTAACCTGGCTTAATAAAAATACTAAAATAAAACGAAAATGAAAAAAATAAAGTGTCTACAATAAGCATCCCAAACTTCCTTCTTAGGACAACCATCTTTCTATTATTGTCTTACCTAAAGCCACTCGTACTCCTTTCATACACCATGTCGTAGACTATGCTCCAGTCCTTCTTCAGTGTTCGAATTCGAGACTCAATGTGTGGCCTAGCCTTCAGACTAGGGTTGGGTAACCTTGCCTCAATCATTCTTTTCAACTCATACAGTACCTATTTTGAAGACCTATTATCGAGCCTTATTTTGGTTTTCTTAATTTAATTTATATTAAGTTTAACTCGCTTTATATAAATTACTTGACATTAAATTAAGAAAATATTTTTCTAAAAAATTAAAAAAAAAAATTGGAGTCGCCAACCAATTTAACTAGTAAAAAATAAAATTAGGATTTTCAAGTAGGAAAACCTTAATTTGACTATTGATCTATAGATTTTCTAAGAAAATTATTTTTAGAAAATTAAATCAGAAAAAACCAAATGCAGGGGGCTAACTTATTAAAATTAAGTTACCATATAAAAATTAAAGAAAAATTGATGGATTTTTATTTTTTTTAATTTCCTAAAAAATACTAAAATATATAAAAAATATAACTAAAATGATTTTTAATTATTTTTTATTACAAATTTTTCAAAATAAGGAATTTTTTTATTTTTTATATATGGTTGCCTCAAAAATGCTTATGTACTCACTATTCGGGATTAAACTGGTTGTAGTTCTCTTTTATAAAATATTTAGTGAATAAATTCTTTTTATTTCAAAAACCGAGCTAGGTTTACATTTATTTAACATTTATTTATTTTTTAAAAAACCTAAGAAATCTAATTTCATCGAATTAAAGAAAAACCCTAACTAACTAAATTTTTTTGAAAATTTTGATTAAGATTTTTTTATTTTTAAAACCATTAAGTGTTAAAGATATCTTTTCTAAATCCTAATTATAAGATATGTTGAAGATACAATCTAGATATGTATCTTTTCTAAATTCTAATTGTACAATACGTATCTCGTATGTATCTTTTTTAAATCTCAATCGCAAGATACAGATCTTGATACAACCTAGATACATATTTTATACGTATCTTTTCTAAATCTTAACTACAAGATACGTATCTCACACACAAGATATGTAGCTTTTCTTTTCTTAAAAGAAAAAACACAATTTAACTAAATTTCATGGAAAACTTGAATTATCTAGAAAAATATACAAGATGAAAATAATAATAAAAAAACCTGCACTTAAACAAAAATAGGTTAGTAAAAAAACAATAAAACAAACTAATAATAATAATAATAATTTACTTAAATCGTTTGAGGTGCACGCAATCGATGTGTTCATGTTCGTGTGTAGTGTGCGTCTTATTCAGGATTTGTATGCGTGCGTCATGTGTTGTACGCGTTATGTTGATGTTGAGTGCGGTTGTTGCGGAATTCGGTTGTATTGTGCTGTGGACGAGGATTGAGATGGCGTGTTGGAGTCGTGCTCGTGTACAGTGAAAGATGGTGTAGTTCTTCATGTGTGTCTGTGGGCTGCTATTAGGATTGTGTGGATTAAGGACGTGACTGCTTTGATCAGTGAATTGTTGTTGGCACGTGGTTTGGTGTTTGTGTGCTGATCCGAATCTTGGCTTGTGTCATGAGATTGCAGTTTAGTGTCGATGTTTGGATTGGTGAGGATTTGGCTACATGGACTTTGGTTAGTGATTTGGAGTGAAGGTGTCAAGCAATTGTGGTAAGGTAATTGGTTAATGTGCTATTGTGGCAGTAATCAATCTACTTCATAGATATGCTTGGATGTGGTACACTGGATTAGATTGTGGTTAGTTGCTTCGTGGATTGCTTGGACGTTGGATTAGAGCGTAGGCTTTTGGTGAAGGCTAGTCGGTAAGGCATGGACCTGAATTGGTTCGGCTGCTGGTTTGTTGATTAAGGGTTTTGGGGATGTGGATTGAGGATTGGGGCATGTGCTGATCGAAGATCAATTGCGTTAGGGGAGATTGGAATGTTAGGGGGTGTGCAGTTGTGGAGTTGGATTGCAGATTGAAGTGTTCGCTTACAGTGGGGATTCAGTTAATGTTGAGGGGATGTTTGGCTTCAGCGGTGAGTGGAGTTTTCGGCTAAAAAAGGGGGACGTGGCTTGTGTAGGTGAATTATGATTGGTTATTGTGAATTAAGGGGCAGGGATGTGCTGTGGTGTTGCGACGGCTAGGTGTTTGTGGAGGGTGGATGTGATTTGAAATCATGGTGTGGAGTAAATTGTGTTTGGGGGGATGTGTAATTAAAAAGCATGTTCAAGTCCACTCGCTGATGCGCTATTTACAAACCTTCAATCGCATCTTTCGTATTGAAGATACAACTACGATCCTTTGAAGATTAAACCTAACTTCTATAAATCCTACTTAATTCAGGCTTTTTATTTTTCAAAGTCTGATCTGATCTGATCTAATCTATTATAGCCCAACAATTTATCTAATAAATCCTAAGTCTATTTTGGCCCAATATAGATTAGATAAAAATCTATTTTATATCGAATTGGATCAAAATCATTTTAATAAAGCTTAATCCTTTAATGACTTAATGATTTATTAAATCAATCACACACTGTTATCTGATTTAACACAATGTGACTTGACTCAATACAATTAGACTTAGCTTGATACAGCTTGATACGATTCGACTCGACTCGATACGATTCGACTTGACTAAACTCGACTTTTTTTTTTATTTTTCTTTTTCTTTCGTTTTTATTTTATTATTTTGTTTATTTATTTATTTTTAACTTGCCTCAACTAAAATAAAACAAAAACAGTAAAAATGAGGTGTTTACATTATAACAAATACGTTATGCATGTTAAAGAGAATCCAAATAATGTAGACACCTCATTATTTGGCTACAACTCAAAGTTAGAGAGAACATCCCCTGTCTACATCCTTTGAATGTAGGAACTTGTTGGCCCTTAATGGTTATAGGACTCTACATTATAGGATATTTATCTATACCTTATTCAACTAAGTAGATTTTGGATGGATACCAAAAGTCTTAAGATAAGTTCCAACTAATAATTTTCATAAGGGATCGTATGTCCTATAAACTCTAAAGGGTAGATTCTATTTTAAGGTGCTTTAAGATAGGTTACAGTTCCAAAGATTTAAAAACTTATAATTTTAGGGTAAAGTATGAGTAAAGCCTCATACCTTACTTATCATATACCCATTCATCCCAAGTTTGCAAGATAGGTATTAAATGTCAAGATAAGTTTCAACTTTAAAATTTCAAAATGTATAACCATGGTTCAAGGTGTACGATATGGCTTTATACTTACTATGATTAAAAGTGGAACATGAACTTTGTTTATTGTAGATTCTAGGTTTTAGGGTAAGTTTTTAATATATATAAAGTGTAGTGCATCGAACTTAAATTCAACAAACATAATGAAAAACTCAAATAAGTTGCTCTAACTAATAGTCCTTTTATTTAGGCCAACAATCAATCAAGTAATGAAATCTATTTCGCTCTTTTTCTTGAAGCCATATGGCTCATGAGGGTTATATCTTGTTATTGTTTTGTATTTTTTACCAAAAATTGTCATATTCTTACTTATTGTTTGAATTTTATGATTTTGGATATAAATAATTAATAGTGTTTTAAATCAAGAAGTTAAAAGAAAATAATTACTTCCACCAATACCTTGAAACTTACTAGTATGATTGGAAATGGTCATATTTATAGAGTGGGGTATAGGGTAACAAATCCTATATTGCTTACCCTATGTACTCAGTCAACCTTCCTTTGTACTATAACTAATATTAGTTTAGAGGATACTTGTAATTTGTAAAAACAATAAATTTATTTAAAATTTCTCGAATAATATACTCTTATGAATTTTTAAAGATATGTGGTAATTGTTATAAAAGAATAATAAACTATGATTTTATAGGAAATATAGACTAATTATTTATGAAACGATGCGTTATATAAGAAAAGTTATAATCTTTCAAAATATTTGAGTGAAATATTATGAATGTGCTAAGGCTACTATAACCTAATAGTATTGCCATTAGTTTTCCGTCAAGATAGATAAGGATTTGAATGCCCTTCCCTCATGGTTGGTGAAAAAGTAGTATTATGAATATGGATAAATGGATTTTTCATTTACGTAAAAGTTGCACATATATTAGAAGTTTCACTACTAGCATAGAAACGGGATGTCTTTTGGATTAATGCTTCTCAAATTAATAAACACTCATTTAACCTTTTTGTCTAAATAGCACGTCCATTTGCAGGATTAAATGAGGTAAAAATGGAATTGTAGCTATTATTTTATTTGATTATATATCCATATATCAATTTATAGCTAGACCATTAAGGTAAGGTTTCATGCCTCATGGATAGATTTAAAAAATGCCAAAAGAAAGATATTAAATTTTAACTATTCCTTTGAACCATTGAAGGAGTTGCATTGGCACAATTCCTCATTTGACAGAAATTGTAATTTTGTGGTGCAATTATTCCATAAAATAAATATAGAAATTAGTTTGATAAAAAAAATATGGAAATAAGTTTGTTATAAAAGAATTTAATTTCACGCTTGTGAAGTCAACCAAATATAAAACGGTATTAAAGCAAAAAATAAAAAAGGAAATATGTCTATAATTTACAAGATACTATGTCTAACTAAAAGATATTTTAGGGGAAATGTAAAATATTGAATGTATGAATATATAAATTATTGATAGGTGCTGGTAAAATAAAAAACGTATAGTTAAAAAAAAATTCTAAGGTCTTAATATAATTGTAGACACTCGATTTTTGCCCATAGTGGTTATAATTTTTGTTTTTAGGATTGTAATTTAGAAAATAATAAAAAATTGAAAAATGATAAAAAAGAAAAAAAAAAAAAGAAAATTGTTGGAAAAAAAAATCGAAAAAAATTAATTTAATGGAATCTTGACTAAATAATTGTAAAAAAAAAAAAAGCAAAATCTGATACAATGACGTTAAATCTAATAAAATCAAGATTTATAAGATTCAAATCTATTTTGGATCTTTATCAATTTAGATTCGATTCGATTCGATTCAAAAGATTTGTTTTCGAGTTTTATAAATAAGGGTTGCATGGTGCAAGTCAGGAAGAATGATTACACATTTGTTAAAAACACGCTCGAACCTACTCCTTAGACCAATTCTATAGTTGTGCGCGCGATAGGACTGGGGATCTAATTTGTTCCCTTTCGTTAGCTTTGCGTGCTTTACCTTGTGGTTTTTAATTATTGTTTATAGCTTGCCTTATTTATTTATTTTTATCTTACTTAGTATATGCGCAATTATTTTTAAAATTTGTACTATTTTTTTTTTATTTTTATCATGTTTTTAATTGCTGGTAATTAGTTATAGTATTAGTATCTAATGAACATGTATTAAGTTAAATTTTCGTTTTTTTCTTTTTTTTCTTAGATTTCATATTTTCAAAATGACATTTTTATAAAATCTCATATTTTACAAAATCTCATTCTTTGCATATTGTATTAATTTAGAAAAATTACATTAGGCATGTTAAGGTTTTCTAGTTAAAAAAATCATTTTGATGTTCATAAAATAAAAAAAAATCTTTAATTGATTTTTTTTTTTTTACAACGAAACATCTTTTTCATAGTTTAGGTTTGTTTTCCATAGTTTAGATGTCTTTTTCATAATTTAGATGTTTTTTCCATAAGTTTAGGTTTTTTTTCTATGATTCAGACATTTTTTCTATGATTCAGATTTTTTTTCTATGGTATAAACATCTTTTTCATAGTTTAAATTTCTTTTCTATGATTTAGACATCTTTTTTATAATTTAGATTTTTTTTCTATGGTTTAAACATCTTTTTCATAGTTTAAATTTCTTTTCTATGGTTTATGCATCTTTTCTATGGTTAGTCATCTTTTCCATAGTTTATATATTTTTTCCATTGTTTAGGTTTCTTTTTTATGATTCAGATATCTTTTTTATAATTTAGATTTTTTTTCTATGGTTTGAACATCTTTTTCATAGTTTAGATATCTTTTCTGTGGTTTAGACATCTTTTCTGTGGTTTCGATATCTTTTCTATAGTTAAGCATCTTTTCTATGATTAGGAATTTTTTTTTTAATGTTTTAAGCATTTTTTCTATATAAAAGATTTATCATGTAGAACATTGCATATTTCATAAAAATTGCATATTTCATAAAATCTTTAGGATTTTTCTTGAAAATAAAAAAAAATTTTCACTTAGTTGTTTTTAAATAAAAATCTTAATTTGGGACTTTTCAAAAATCAGGTTTTTAAGTTTTTATAATTAGGAATAAAAATTAGGCTTTTAGGGATTTTTCTTAATAAAAATGAAATGGTTAAAAAATATACAAATTCAACCAATCATTTTTTTTTTTATAAAATGAATCAACACATTAAAATTTTTGGAAAGAACTACGATCATTTGATCCCAACTAACAGGCACGTAGGCACCTTCGGGGCGACGATAAAATCTATAGAAACTTAGGTTCTTTCTTTCTTTTGATTTTTATTTATTTATTTTAAATATTATAATAAGAAGAATAATCCTAATTTCGGTAAATAGATAGTGGTACCCGTTAAGGTTTAATAGGTTAACCCTCGAACTCGGAACACTCTGATTTTTCATTCAAATTGAAATAAAAGACCGGTAGCCAAATTGTAATTAATCCACCCACTTGATTACAATTTCTTTTCTTTTCTCGACTTCAGTCGGGTGGTGACTCTAAAAAATTATTTTCAATAAAAAACCAGAATTTCTTAATTTCTTAATTTCTTTAGTTGAGGATTAATATTAAATGGGTTAGGGTTTAGTATTAATCGGAAATGGAGAAATCAATTTTAAATAAAAGAAACCGAAAAATCAGGCTCAACAATAATATATCCTATTGATTGAAAAAAATTGTACTTTCCGCAATTAATAAACAAAGTTCTTAGGACTAAATTCTACATTATACCTTAAAAAATGTTAGGTTTAATAAATGCTTTACTTAGTCATATGGATTTCAAAGGGATGTGGAAGGAGACGTCTAATAACTATTAGCATGTTCTCTCTAACGTTGGCTCTTCCTCTTTCTAAAGATGAAGAAGGTGATGGACTATAACGAAGTAAAAAACGTCATGCATCTTGAGTGGATAACAACTTTAGTTTTCTAAACCAATAGGGATTGAAGACCAGAGTAGGCCAAGTAAACTGTTCCATAAATTGTCCATTTGAGACATAATCTTCACAAATATACCTGGAGCATATTAAAAATATTGCTTGAAGGAAGCGTATGTGGTTAGTGTTGATAGGATACTTTGAGTAAGGACTTCTTAAGCCCGACCTTATTTGTTAAGCCTTGCTACCTTAGGCTCACCTCCGTAGGCCTTAGCCCTGGGCCTTAGTGGCCCAAGCCTATGAAGTATTATAACGGTCATAAATTACCAGATAAGAATAAAACAACTACGTCAATGTTAAGGACACGTCGGGCATGATAGCTCCACTTTCCTACACTTGCAGGAGAAGATCTCTTTCGCCAATTGATCTTTAACGGTCAGCTTCACTCTACTATAAATACCAGATATTTACCCAACAGTAACCCTATTTGAAAACTTTGCATTCTAAGCTTGTGTGTTAAGTAGTCTATTCTCTCAAAAACCTGTTGCTGACTTAAGTATTGGAGTGGCTATGCTAAACAACCCCCCAGCGTCCCTTCACTGTACATTGTTTTATAGGCCCAATACGTGCAGATCCAAACGAATTACCAGTGAGAACTAAGTAATGACATTTGGCGTTGTCTGTAGGGAGTGAAATTCCTACACCTGAAATCTTAAACACACCAACCACATAACCTACATCAAGCTTTTCTACACCTTGTCTTAACGTGATGAGCAAGGAAATCAATAATTGGTGAACAACCAATCTAGGGGCAACCAACCCCTCTTAAGAGCTGTATTGGAAGAACACCTAGAATACATGGGGTGCTTGGCTGAGTAGTATGCTGAGCAGAATAAGGAGCTTTGCGCTCACTTGGATGAAGAAGAGTGTCGTAGCATATAACCTCACCACCCTCAAGCTTTAGAAGCCCACATTGGGTGGGACAACATCCAACAATAGCAGCAACAAAATGGAAGGGATCAGCAACCTGATTCGTCGTTGCGCTAGCAGTTGGCGAGGTTTGCAGCTACTCGTGACCGAGCTCTGGCTAGCAATGAGCAGGAAGTTGATTAGCAAGGAGTTTAAGCTTATTCGGTTGCATGACGAGCTCACTCGGTAGACAATGCCAACCTGAACGAGCTCCGTGCAATGGTAAGGTAGCTTTCTGAGCAGTAGGGGAGCAAGCCTGCTAATGACACTGGGCTAGTTAACAGCAATAAGACCCCCTTCACCTGGGGTATCCAGGATGGAGTGCTACCCCCTAACAGCAAACTCCTGTCCTTGGACCAGTATGATGGCACCGGTGACCTTGACGACCATCTTCTCCACTTCCGCACCCTTATGAACCTTCACGGTTATGAGGATGCAATAATGTGTAAGGCTTTCCTAAGTACGTTAAGGAAGGCAGTATAGATGTGGTTTAACTATCTCCCCAACAATTCAATCCACTCCTTTGATGAGTTAGCTAAGAAGTTTAAGCTTCATTTCAGGGCTAGTAAGCCCCTATCTAAGGACATATCATCTTTGTACTTGGTAAGGCCGGGTGAAGGCGAGTCCTTGCGTGATTATGTGGCTCTATTTAATAATACTGTGGTAGAGATCCCTTAATTAGATGAGGGAGTTATTGTCTACGCCGTACATCTTCGCATCCAACCTTCGGGAGATTTCTTTCGATTGCTTGCATAGGGTAAGCTAAAGACCATGGCTGACTTGTGAATAAAGCCTAGAAGTACATTGACTAAGATGATAACATTTATGCCAGGTGTGACGCTGATCGAGAAAGGTCGGGCGAAAAGAAAGACAAGGAAAAATTGTTCGTAAAGGATCACCTTGGTGGAAGGATGCCAAGCAAGCTAGAGGGGGAGAGCTCTAGGATTATGGTGGATACTAGTAGTTCCACCGATAGACTCTTCCTCTATATGTACGAGAGGATGAGGAAGAAACTAATAGTTAAAATGAAGCCATACCACCACAATCTAATTGGCTTTAATGGTAGCATGGTCTGAGCCAAGGGCATCATCACATTAGACATAGAACTTGGTGATGATGATCATGTGGCACAATGACCTGTTGAATTTGTTGTGATTGATTGCCCCTTCCCTTACAATGTGCTCTTGAGAAGACCAAGCTTGAACGCATTCGGGGTGATTACATCCTCCCTGTACTTGAAGGCTAAATTCCTGACGTCAATGGGGGTGGGGGTGTACAAATATGACCAGAAGCTCTTCCGAAAGCTATATATCAAGGCGGCCAAAGGGGATGGCATCTTTGCCTTAGAAACAGGCCCACAGGAGAGGCCTGTTGAGAGGGGTGAGCTTGGAGAAAAAACAAAAGACATCCATATCAGTTCCTCACCTGACCAAACCACGAAAGTCAGGATTGAGACTTTAGCCGAAGTGAAGGGCAAAATCATTGCCCTCTTGTGGGCAAACTTAGATAGGTTCGCCTGGTCGGCATTAGACATGCCTAGAATTTCCCCTAACATGACGATCCATAGCCTCAACATCGACAGCATAATGTGGCCTGTCAAACAAAAAAAGAGGCACTTTGCCCTATAATGGTAGGCCGCAATCGAAGAGGAATTGTAGAAGCTGCTTAAAGCTAGCTTCATAAGGGAGGAGAAGTACTTGATGTGGCTGGCGAACGTGGTACTGGTTAAGAAGAAAAATGGGAAGTGGCACATGTGTGATCATTATACCGACCTCAACAAAGCTTACACTGAAGATTGTTTCCCCCTCCCTAGGATTGACCAACTTATCGATTCTACATCCAGACACGCTCTGTTGAGCTTTAGGGATGCAATCTTAAGGTATAACTGATCAAAATGGACTCAAAGGATGCAGTCCACACCTCTTTTGTCATTGATTATGGAACTTACTACTACATCATGATGCCGTTTGGACTAAAAAACGCCAGGGCCACGTATTAACGAATGGTGACAAAGCTGTTTAAGCCCCAGATTGGGCTCAACTTTAAGGTGTACATTGACGACATGACCATCAAGAGCCAGAAGTCAGTTGATCACGTCAAGGACCTCTAGGAAGCCTTCAACTATATATGTACACATGATATGAAGTTGAACCTTTAGAAGTATGTTTTCAGTGTCGACTTTGGTAAGTTCTTTGAATTCTTAATCACGTAGAGAGGTATCAAGGCCAACCTTGAAAAGCTCACAACCATTAGGGGAATGAAGCCTTCGACCTCGGTCCGAGACGTATAGAAGCTCACCTGCATGTTGGTTGCCTTGAGCAGATTCATCTATAGGAGCGCTGACAGATGTGCTGAGTTTTTCAAAATCCTTAAAAATCCTAAGGGTTTTGAACGGACTCTTGGGTGAGCTACTGCCTTTCAATAGCTCTAAAACTTCCTCGCTTATCCACTGGTCCTCTCTAAGCCTGTTCAAGGGGAGAACTTATTTTTGTACCTAACTATAAATGATCAAGTGCTTTCCTTCGTACTGGTTAGAGTAAAGGAAAGAGAATATAAGTCAATATATTATGTTAGCCATATACTGCATTGGCTTAAGGTCAAGTACACCATAGTAGAGAAATTTACACTAGCCATTGTCATCACTACATGACAACTGAGACCCTACTTCTAGGCACACTAGGTAATCGTACTCATGGACTAGCCATTGTGCACCATGTTGTAAAAACCTGACACGTCTGGCCGAATGATGAAGTACACGATGGAGTTGAGCACGTATGGAATATTATACTAGCCATGAATGGCCTACAAGGCACAGGTACCGGTTGACTTCGTGGCAGAATACACAGGAGAAGAGGAAGCACCACCAGGCGACGATAAACCGGTATGGACTCTCCACATTGACAAATCCTCCACTTTGGAAGGTAGAGGCATAGGCTTAGTTTTACCATCCTGCATTAAGTTACCATCTACTACCCCCTCAAATTTAGATTTGATTCCATTAACAACGAATCTAAATATGAGGCGCTCATCGCTGGTCTCAAGCTATTTAAGGAGATTGATGCGGAGCAGTTACGAATCTTCTCAGACTCTATACTAGTCGTCTAGCAGGTCTGAAGCAAATACGAAGCCAGAGACGACATTATGGTAAGGTACCTCGAGAAAGTGAAGAGCCTCTTGGTAAAGTTCCCTTCTTAAGACATCACGAAGATCCCTCGATTGGAAAATTCAGTGGCTGACTGGCTATCCAAGCTGGCCTCTACTGGCATACGAAAGCTTGAGATGAAGGACAATAAGATCTTCATAGAGTACCTACTAGAGAAAAGCATTGTTCAGAGCTCAGCTAAAATTCTAGAACTAACCACGGTAGCATTAGAGTTGAGTTAGATGGATCCCATCCGCAACCACTTGGAGGAGAGTATGTTGCTAGAGGATAGGAGGGAGTCGAAGAAGCTTTGGTACCACACTACCAATTACATTTTGATTGACAGCGTCCTATACCATAGGGGAGTTGGCCTTCCCCTACTCCGGTGTCTTTGAGAAGGGGAAGGGCTGCGTGTCATGGAAGAGCTGCATGCCAGAGTGTACAGTAATCACATTTAATCGCAAGCCTTGTACCTTCAAGCGCAACGACTTAGATATTACTGGCCTACCATAAGGTAAGACGCAAAAGCCGTAACCTAGAAGTGCTTGCAATGCTAGAAGTACACCCCAATCAGCCATATGCCCATTACCGCCCTCTAACCCCTGACAAGCTGATAACTCTGATTTTAAACATATTTCATATAGTGATTTTATGGTATTTTCCTCACATTTTTGGTTTTCTTTAAAGAAATTGATACTTAATTGAGTAAAATGTTGATTTCAGGGTTTAAACACGTTCTAGGCTTGAAAACGAAGAAAACGAATCAAGTTTCACTCAATTCCGAGTTCAAACAAAGAAGTTATGAAGTTTTGAAGTTTTGAAGTTGTGCAGAAATTTTGCCTTAGTGCAGAAAGTTACACGACCTGGGGACACGGCCATGTCCCAGGCCGTGTCTGGTGATGAAAATAAAATCCGTGTAATACACATATATAAGGAGATCTTAGGGTTCAAAAGGGAGAGAGACATTACAGAAACGGAAAGACACAAGAGACGAGAGGGGACTTGAGGAGAATATCAATCAAGAAGCAAGAACAACATCGATTTCAAGATTAGAGAGATTGTTCATCAAATCAAGAGGGGTTTTCATGCTTTATTTTACGTTTTTGATGAAACTCGTTTTTAGATTCGTTATGATAGCTTAGAATTCGAGTATTTAGGATTATGGAACCTAGGGTTTCGTGTAACCCTTGGATTGAATTATAATTTCAATAAAATTTCTATCTCTTCTTGATTTAATTATGTTGTTTAATTATTGATTGATAATTCTAGAGTATCAATATATGATATTATGCATGTTGATTGAGAAATTGCATGTGTAATTAGATCTTAGCATAAATGGAGAGAATTACATGTATACTTAGAGATAAGATATATGTTTCTTCTGGAAAGTTGATTGTTTGCATGGGAATTCATTATACATTAATGCAATTCTAAATTATATTACTGAGTGAAGAGATTCCGGTAAATAGTTTAGGATTAGGGTTAATATGCTTGAGAAAGATATTAGCTTTAATTGTGAATCCCTCCGGTCAAGAATTATAGAAACTAAATTGAATATATTTTAAAAGGTTACATGTTAAACACTAGGGGAAATAATTCCTAAATACATTATTGCATACTTGAAGTCGTTTATAGTTTATTGCTTTCTAATTTGCGTAATTAAGTCTTATAAGTAGTTTAGTTGTTAATTTCAGTATTTTTAATTCATTCAATTTATCACAATTTTCCGGTTAGATAATAAAGCTAAAGTTAATATTAGTACTCAAAATCTCTAAGGGATCGACTCGGACTCACATCCGCTATATTAAAATTGATAGGTGCGCTTGCCTCGTATCAAGTTTTTGGCGCCGTTGCTGGGGATTTTTGATATTAAGAACGCTAGTTGCTTTATTACTTTAACCATTTTTTTTCTTTATTTTCTTCTGTTTTCATTGTTTATTTTTATTATCTAGAGCTGCAATTGATTTTATTTCTTGCCTTTGTAGTGCATGACCCGCAGTAATCTGGAAGATTTGGTAGAACTCGATCCTGAAATTGAGAGAACTGCCCTTCAAAATTTGAGATCGCGACCTAGATAAATTGTGGCGACCATAGATGACGAATCAATCGTGGAAATCAAGGAAGAAGGTCAAGAGGCCAACACTCAATTCATCGAGCAAGAAGATCTATCACACATGGTTAACAATGGGAATAAAGCAAATCGGACCATGTCCGATTATTCAAGGCCTACACTCATTGGAGCTGACTCCAGTATTACAAGGCCAACCGTCGCGGCTAATAATTTCCAAATTGCACCTAACATCATATAAATGGTGCAACAATATGTTCAGTTTGACGGTCTCCAAGATGAAGATCCTAATGCCCACATCTCTAGTTTTCTAGAGATTTGTGATACATTTAAAATCAACGGAGCCACGGATGATGCCATTCAACTACGACTATTTCCTTTCTCCTTGAGGGGAAGAGCAAAACAGTGGTTGAACTCCCTACCAAGAAATTCAATCATAACCTGGAATGAATTGGTAGAGAAATTTTTGGAGAAATATTTCCCACCTGCAAAGATCGCTAAACTTCGGAATGATATTTCGTGTTTTGCTCAATTGGAAGCGGAGACACTTTATGACACTTGGGAGCGGTTCAAGGACTTGCTCAGGAGGTGCCCACATCATGGCCTCCCATTATGGATGCAGATTCAGACCTTTTACAATGGTCTCAATCTGTCCACTAGACAGATGATTGATGCATCCGTAGGAGGTACTTTGAACACTAAGACACCTGAGCAAGCCCAAAATTTAATTGAAGGAATAACGATGAACAACTATCAGTGGGAAAGCACTAGAGCCAAGCAAAAGGCCATGGGAGTTTATGATGTGGACTTGACCACTGCTCTGGCAGCCAAGGTGGACTTGTTGAGTAAAAAGATTGACGCACTCTCAATTGGCCTTCAACAAGTGCAATCGGATGTAAGTGATCTTGGTATGCAGGGGTATGGAACACAAGAACAACTGTAACAGGTAGATTATCTAGGAAATCCACCTAAGCAACAAAATAACGCCTATAGCAACACTTACAATCCGGGATGGAGGAATCACCCAAATTTCTCATGGGGAAACCAAAACCAAGGCCAGCAGAAGACCAACTTTGGCCCACCTGGATTTCAGCGACCATTCCCACCTCCTCTCCCTCAAGAAAAGAAGCCTAGTGTGGAAGAACTTCTCACAAAATACATTCAAGGCAATGAGGCTCGCTTATCCAACATTGAATCCTCGCTGAGAAATCAAGAGGCTTCAAATCGCAATCTCGAGAACCAAATTGGTCAACTTGCGAAGCTAATCTCTGAAAGATTGCAGGGATTGCTACCGGGAAATACAGAACCCAATCTAAAGGAACATGTTAAGGCAGTAACACTTCGGAATGGGAAGGAGTTGCATGCTGAGAGGAAGGTTAGCGAGGAGACTAGCAAGAGCAAGGAGGGGACGAAAGCAACGGAAGATGTAGAGTCATCAAAGGTGAAAGAATATCAACCACCTATCCCATATCCCCAAAGACTCAAGAAAGATCACAATGACCAACAATTCAGTAAGTTCCTTGACCTCTTTAAACAACTGCATATTAACTTACCTCTTGTTGATGCCTTGTCACAGATGCCGAAGTACGCTAAGTTTTTGAAAGATTTGCTATCTAACAAGAGGAAACTTGAGGAGCTTTCCACAGTCATCTTGGATGAAAAGTGTTCAGCAATTGTGCAAAACAAGTTGCACAAGAAGCTAAAAGATCCAGGAAGTTTTACAATTCCTTGTCATATTGGTAATTTGTTAATTGACAAGGCTTTAGCTGATTTGGGTGCTAGCATCAATTTAATGCCTTACAAATTTTTCAAGAAATTAGGATTAGGGGAACTTAAGCCCACACGCATGAGTTTGCAATTAGCTGATAGATCTGTGACGTATCCTAGAGGCATATTTAAGGATGTATTAGTCCGAGTGGGTAAATTCATTTTTCCAGTTGATTTTGTGATATTGGATATGGATGACGATTTTTAGTTACCCCTTATCTTAGGAAGACCATTCTTAGCTACCGCCAGGGCTATCATTGATGTAAGTGGTGGCAAGCTCATTCTTCGAGTAGGAGATGAAGAGATCATGTTTAAAATTTCAGAGGCTATGAAAAAATCTGTCGATCAGGATTATACTTACTACCTGCTAGATGTTACTGACACTTTTATTTCAAGTTATATGCAGGAAGTTCTTCATAAAGATCCATTGGAGAGTTGCTTGCAATTAGGCATGGAGGCAGCTTCGGAAGATCCCGTCAAATCTGAGGTGATATCCCAACTGGAGGTAAATAAACCTATCTCTATTGAGACAGGGTTTGAAGAGATTGAAAAGAGGAAGGAAGCACAGTTAAAACCTTCGATTGAGGAGCCACCAGTATTGGAGTTAAAACAATTACCTGACTATTTGGAATATGCCTTCTTAGAGAAGGACTCCAAATTACCGGTAATTATAGCATCCAATTTGGAAAAAGAACAAAAAGAAAGGTTGCTGAACATTACTTGGAAAATATCCGATATTCGAGGTATCAATCCCTCCTTTTGTACTCATAAGATTTTAATGGAAGAAATTATAAGCCGGTTGTGCAGCCCTAGAGATGTTTGAATCCAAACATGAAAGAGGTAGTCAAAAAGGAAGTTATCAAACTCCTTGATGCAGGTATGATATATCCTATCTCTAACAGTTCATGGGTGAGTCCAGTGCAAGTAGTTCCAAAAAAAAGTGGGATGACAGTAGTCCCTAATGAAAAGAATGAATTGATCCCAATGAGAACGGTAACAGGTTGGTGTGTATGTATCGATTATCGAAAGTTAAACGATGCTACACATAAAGACCATTTCCCCTTACCTTTTATTGATCAAATGATAGAACGATTAGTTGGACATATGTTTTATTGTTTTCTGGATGGCTTATCTGGTTATTTTCAGATACCTATTGCACCAGAAGATCAAGAAAAGACCACTTTCACTTGTCCTTATGGCACTTTTGCTTATCGCAGAATGCCTTTTAGTCTTTGCAATGCGCCGGCCACATTCCAGTGATGCATGTTGGCTATTTTTGATGATTTGATAGAGGACATAATGGAGGTATTTATGGATGATTTTTCAGTTTTTGGCAACTCATTTGACCTTTGTTTGAACAATTTGGACAGGGTACTTACCAGGTGTGAAGAGACCAACCTTGTCCTCAATTGGGAAAAGTGCCACTTCATGGTACAAGAAGGTATTGTGCTGGGCCATAAGATCTCTCATTGAGGAATTGAGGTGGATACGGCTAAAGTGGATGCGATTGCAAGACTCCCATCCCCAACTTCGGTTAGGGCCATAAGAAATTTCTTAGGACATGCAGGCTTTTACAGGCGATTTATCAAGGATTTCTCGAAAATTGCCCGCCCTTTGACTAAGCTTTTAGAGAAGGATGTGCCTTATGTTTTCTCTCAGGAGTGTTTGAAAGCTTTCAATATCCTTAAAGAGAAACTTACCAATGCTCCAATCATGGTAGTACCTGATTGGGCACTCCCCTTTGAGCTTATGTGTGATGCAAGTGATCACGCAGTCGGGGTAGTGCTGGGGTAAAGGCGAGACAAGCACTTTCAACCAATTCACTATGCTAGCAAAACTCTTACGAATGCTCAGGAAAACTACACTACTACAGAAAAAGAGTTGCTAGCCATTGTTTTTGCCTTTGATAAATTTCGCTCTTATTTGCTTCTATCTAAGGTAATTGTTTATACCGATCATTCTGCCCTTAGGTACTTGTTAGCAAAGCCGGATGCAAAACCAAGATTGATTAGGTGGATCTTGTTGCTGCAAGAGTTTGATGTGGAGATCAAAGATAAAAAAGGCGCTGAGAATTTAGCAGCAGATCACCTATCCCGATTGGAGAACCCAAACTTGGAATTGCTCGACGAGAACGAGATCAAGGATGAATTCCCTGAGGAGCGACTATATGCCATCGCCCAGGTAAGTGATATGAAAATTCCTTGGTTCGCAGATATTGCTAATTTTTTAGCTGCTAGGATCATACCGAAGGGACTTCAACACCAGCAAAAGAAGAAATTCTTTTCTGATGTGAAACATTATTTTTGGGATGATCCTTACCTGTTTAAAGTATGTACAGATCATGTCATTCGAAGGTGTGTACCACACCTCGAAGGTTGGCGAATTTTGAGCCACTATCATTCGGGGCCCACGGGTGGGCATCATAGTGCCAATAGGACAGCTCATAAGGTCCTAGAGGTAGGATTTTATTGGCCTACCCTATTCAAAGATGCCTAGAGATATGTTGAAAGTTGTGATCGTTGCCAACGAGTGGGAAATATATCCCGTAGGGATGAAATGCCACAAAACCCCATCATCGAGGTTGAGGTATTTGATGTGTGGGGAATCGATTTCATGGGTCCTTTTCCAAATTCAAATGGAAACAAATATATCCTAGTAGCCATTGACTATGTCTCTAAGTGGGTGGAAGCTAAAGCCCTACCTACTAATGATGCTAGGGTAGTAAAAAAATTCTTGAAAGGCCTATTTTCTCGATTTGGCACCCTTAGAACAATTATAAGTGATAGGGGAACACACTTTTGCAATGCTCAACTCGACCAAGTATTGAAACGTTATGGCGTTACACATATAATAGCCACTCCGTACCACCCCCAAAGTAGTGGCCAAGTGGAAGTTGCCAATCGCAATCTTAAGCGAATTCTTGAAAAAACCGTAGAGTATCATAGGAAGGATTGGTCAGAAAAGTTGGATGATGCTCTATGGGCATATAGAACCGCCTACAAAAAACCATTCGGCACCACACCCTACCGACTTGTATTTGGCAAAGCTTGTCATTTGCCGGTAGAGATAGAGCATAAGGCTTATTGGGCGATTAAGAGTGCTAATGTTGATTTTGAGCGTGTAGGTTCTTACAGAAAACTTCAATTGAACGAACTTGAGGAATAGCGAGCGAATGCATATGAGAACTCCAAATTATACAAAGAAAGGGCCAAAAGTATCATGATCAGCGAATCAAACAAGGTCGACAATTTAAAGAAGGTGATCATGTTCTTTTGTATAATTCTCGCCTGCGTTTATTCCTAGGCAAGTTAAAATCCAAGTAGTCTGGACCATTTACAATTACACGAGTTTTCCCGTATGGGACTGTTGAAGTTACATACCCGGAGAAGGGCACATTTAAGGTAAATGGACAACGGTTGAAATTATACTTGAGTGGAAACTTGGAGCATGTTGGTCGGGAGGAGTTTTATCTCCATCCGACAGAACTAACGTGAGAAGACATATCCTGTCGAGTTATCGACGTTAACTAAAGCGCTTATTAGGAGGCAACCCATGTCTAACTCTATTTATGCTTTAGTTCTTTAAGTTTTCTTCATTTTATTTTCCGTTTTATCTAACTTTGCTTTGCTTCGTATATTTTCTTTCAATTTTTCGTCATAATTCCTTCCTCTCTTAGCTTTATTTTTTTTTTCCTTTTCTCTTTAGTTTTATTATTTCTAAGTTCCTTTATCTTTAGATTTAATTCAAAAAAAAAAAAAAATTTATTACACGGGCAAGGGGCACGGTCATGTCCCAGCCCGTGTTCATCCAGACGATAAAAAATGTCCACCCACAGAAAGTTACACGGGCGAGGGACACGGTCATGTCCCCAGCCTGTGTGCGCCCAGAAATCTTCACCCGTGAACAGAATGTTACACGGGCATGGGACACGGTTGTGTCCCCAGCCCGTGTGCGTCTAGACACCACCCGAGAACAGAAAGTTACACGGGCGTGGGATACGGTCGTGTCCCAGCCCGTGTCTATCCAGTATTCATCCACGGGAAGCATAAGTCACACGGGCAGGGGACAAGGTTGTGTCCCAGCCCGTGTGCGTCCAGGTAAGACACGACGGCATAGAATGTTACACGGGCGTGGGACACGGTCGTGTCCTAGCCCGTATCGACCCAAAAAATACGGTTTTTCACACACGACCGGTTTATTTAAATTACACACCCTCTCACACTCTCACACTCACACATATCTCTCTTACATTTGCTCTCATTCTTCCTCTTCTCTCCACAATTCCTACATTCCGCACTTTGATCCAAGTAAGTTTTTCTCCTTAATTTTCCTTTATCTTCCTTATGCTGCAGCAATTGGGTTATGTGTTCTGCCTTTTATGCATATTGTTTTTGCCCTGCTGATTTCTTTTGATTATTCATCCATGCTATGCATCATTGTTTTGAATTTCTTGATCTCATATGTTATAATGCCGCCTCATTTAGTTAGATTTCATTATGCTCTGTCAATTCCAAATTTTATTGGTTAATTTGCTTGTCATTCTCCATTCATGCTAGTTAGGGTTAGCAATGGGCGATCATTATTCTGGGTCATTTCGCGTCTCTTATATGTATAGACGCTTGTTTTTCCTCGTTAATTAGTGTGTAGTGGAATTCGCTGGAAGTGTTTGCCACTCATTTCTTTTCCATCACCTCATTTTCTCGCTGCACTCCATGTGTTTGATGAAATGCCCCAATGAGCATTCCTTTCACAATCTTACCTATTGTTATTCTTGTTTTCTGTTTTCTTCACCTAGGTGCGATATGGATGTCCGTGTTTGATTTAGATTGTTGACTCTTTTCAGGTATTCAGATGGCTAATCGATCCAAGCTTTCCGTTCGCCGGAAATCCAAATTTACGGCATCCTCTTCGTCACAATCCGGCGCAATTGTTGAACCACTGGCGACTCTTCCTCCTATGGAGCACCCAATGCTCCAATTTAAGGAGGACTACCAAGTACAACGCTACCAATTGCTTAAGTCTAAGCCCTTTAGCGAGACCCTTCGGTTGGATTGGGATGTTCTCGCTCAACTAGAGCTCACCACCGAGATGAAGGCACTCTTGGATGGTACCGTTTGGGAGCGCCTCTTATCCTTTGAAGCTCCAGTTTATAAAGAGCTGACCCTGGAATTTTTGTGCACTTATAAGCTGGATAAAGACAGTGCTACTCGCATGGGCCCAAACCGCAAATTACACTTCACCTTGAGTGGCCATCCATTCCACATGTCCATTGCTCAACTGGGCAGATATCTTGGTTTATATGCAGAACGATATACTCGGACAGAAGAATTCCAAAGTCTCTCGTGTCGTTTTCCTCATGGCGTTACGGCAGGGTCCTTTTGGAATGAGATCACGGTTGACAATGCCTATGATCCAGCCAGGAGTAAGGCCTCCCAATTAGTCAGGCCTGAATACCGGGTTCTTCACTGGCTCTTCTCCCATACATTGACTGGTAGAGGCCTTAGCACCGGGGTGGTGTCTAACAAGGATTGCCTCTATCTCTACAGTGTTATCCATAAGCACCCCGTCAATCTAGCCATTGAAATTGCCGAACTCTTCAACCACCAAGCCACCACTACTCGGAAGAAAGGGCATATTTGCTGTGGCCCTTATATTACATTACTGGTGCAGGCTTTGAGAACTAAGGTTGTTGCTTGGCCCTCGCTTACTTTCATTAGCCAAGTCACTCTTATGCGCCTCAATTCCTTCCGCCTCATGAACCTCCTACCATCAAGAAGTCAAGGTCGACGCTCTCGCAGCAGCACATCTCAAGGTCAAACGTCTTCCGCCAGCTTAGACGATAAATTTGATTTGTTGCTGTCTGAGGTTCGTTATATACGAGAGAGTATGGATAAACTTCATCTCCGACAGGACAAAATGGAAGAATTTCTTAAAATGAAAGCGTCGGCTACAAATCAAGAGGAGAGTGCAGAAAAGGATGAGGAGGATGAGAGTAGTGAGGAAGAGGTTGATGAGGAGGGTGACGATGAGGAGGCTGGAGAAAGTGATGAGGATGATGAGGATGATGAGGAGGGTGATGACAATGATGATGCTACTATGGCTGAGGCATCATCTGATGAGGAGGCTGAGGAGGCGGATTCTGATCACTCTTCTTAGTTCCAAATTTTTTGTGTTTTCTTTTATTGATCAAGACTTGTGAACTCCGTTATAAATATTGATGCTACTTCTTCATTTTGCACTTCTTTTCGACTCGCAGGGAAGTATTAGTTTCTTTTCAATACATATGTTTCCTTTTTTCCCTGTGCTGTTTTTTCTTGCTGCTATGATTTTCTGTGGTACATTGGGGACAATGTACATTATTAAGTGTGGGGAAGGGATACATATGAATTTGTTACTGTTTAGGAAACCAATTATTCATATTTGACCCTATAATTTTTAAGTTAACTTGCAATAGATGATTACTTGGTATTAAGCCAAATCAACTATGTCATGTTGATCATTATTGACCTTATGATACTTTACTAGAATTGATTAGTCAAATTTTTGGAAGGCAATGTTATGAATTATTTAGCTTAGGATTTTAAGACTTGAGATTGGAACAACATCACTAGTTGAGAGTTAGTCATGGTTATTTTTAAAATTTACTTTTATGTATACCTTTCTCTTATAAATTTTTAAGAGTCCTATAATTTTTAATAAACAAACAAATGAAATTCTTCTTTTGAGAAACCCCTGAAAAATCATAATGATTGGAGGTCAAAAGTAATAATAAGTGTATGAATAGAAAAGTTGGTAAGGATTCGTCTTGGTCCGTCAGAAGAGTGAGATTGAGCCCCAATGCCAATTCTAATGAAAAAAATTGATATGGATCGGCCTTGGTCCGTCAGAAGAGCAAGGTTCTTTCCCGCTATCAATATAAGGAATAAGTTGGTATGGATCGGTCTTGGTCCGTCAGAAGAGCGAGATTCTTTCCCTCTACCAACACAATTGTACGTAAATAAAGGAAATTCAAAAGACCTCTTAACAAAATCATGAACTAGGGGGATGATCAGAGGAAGAGTGGATGTAAAATGTGTTTGTTTTAGATTATGATGCTTGGTGAGATGCAAGAGAGAATTGTATACACTTTAGTCAAATGGAAAAAATTTTTATGACTCTTTCTCGGTTGGCGAGATGTTAAATCTAATTTTTAGTTAAAGAATCCTTGGTTAAATGGCTTGGTTAAACTTTGATTTTCATAAATTAATTAGTGAATTCTAGTATTAAGTATTGTTGGAGCATTTGAATATGGTTAGATGAAATTGGTTGACTTTATTATTGCAAGTTAGTTGAGAATGATTTTCTTACCTTTCTTCGGGTTAAGTGTATTCTTTTACCGGTTTCTTAAACAGTGATAAATTTTGTTTAGTGTTTCTTGTCCCGAAAGTTTTGTTTTGATTTATTTGCTTGAAGACAAGAAAATGCTCAAGTGTGGGGAAATTTGATAACTCTGATTTTAAACATATTTCATATGGTGATTTTATGGTATTTTCCTCACATTTTTGGTTTTCTTTAAAGAAATTGATACTTAATTGAGTAAAATGTTGATTTCAGGGTTTAAAACATTCTAGGCTCGAAAACGAAGAAAATGAATCAAGTTTCACTCAATTCCGAGTTCAAACGAAGAAGTTATGAAGTTGTGCAGAAATTTTGCCTTAGTGCAGAAAGTTACACGACCTGGGGACACGGCCATGTCCTAGGTCGTGTCTGGTGACGAAAATAAAATCCATGTAATACACATATATAAGGAGATCTTAGGGTTCAAAAGGGAGAGAGACATTACAGAAACGGAAAAACACAAGAGACGAGAGGGGACTTGAGGAGAATATCAATCAAGAAGCAAGAACAACATCGATTTCAAGATTGGAGAGATTGTTCATCAAATCAAGAGGGGTTTTCATGCTTTATTTTACGTTTTTGATGAAACTCGTTTTTAGATTCGTTATGATAGTTTAGAATTCGAGTATTTAGGATTATGGAACCTAAGGTTTCATGTAACCCTTGGATTGAATTATAATTTCAATAAAGTTTCTATCTCTTCTTGATTCAATTATGTTGTTTAATTATTGATTGATAATTCTAGAGTATCAATATATGATATTATGCATGTTGATTGAGAAATTGCATGTGTAATTAGATCTTAGTATAATTGGAGAGAATTACATGTATACTTAGAGATAAGATATATGTTTCTTCCGGAAAGTTGATTGTTTGCATGGGAATTCATTATACATTAATGCAATTCTAAATTATATTACTAAGTGAAGAGATTCCGGTAAATAATTTAGGATTAGGGTTAATATGCTTGAGAAAGATATTAGCTTTAATTATGAATCCCTCCGGTCAAGAATTATAGAAACTAAATTGAATATATTTTAAAAGGTTACATGTTAAACACTAGGGGAAATAATTCCTAAATACATTATTGCATACTTGAAGTCGTTTATAGTTTATTGCTTTCTAATTTGCGTAATTAAGTCTTATAAGTAGTTTAGTTGTTAATTTCAGTATTTTTAATTCATTCAATTTATCACAATTTTCCGGTTAGATAATAAAGCTAAAGTTAATATTAGTACTCAAAATCTCTGAGGGATCGACTCGGACTCACATCCGCTATATTAAAATTGATAGGTGCGCTTGCCTCGTATCACAAGCCCATGGCCTTTTGCACAATAGGGGCTCGATGTCCTCGGTGCCTTTCTAAAAGCATCGGGAGGATGACGGTTCACAATTTTCGCCATAGACTACTTTACGAAGTAGGTGGAAGCCGAAGCCGTGGCCAAAATCACGAAGAGAAGTATAGAGTCCTTTGTTAGAAACAACATTCTCTCCTAGTTTGGAGTTCCCCATGCATTGATCACGAACAACGGTCGACAATTCGACAACCCCAAGTTTAGGGAGTTCTGTGCCAAGCATCACATCACCCCATACTTTACCTTGGTTACCCACCCCTAGTCAAATGGATAGGTAGAGGCAACCGATCAGGTTATTTTAGATAGCCTGAAGAAGCGTGTGGACCGATCTCATGGCAGTTAGGCTGACGAGCTACCCAATATCTTATGGGGGCACAGGACTATACACCGTACTTCAATGGGCGAGACCCCCTTCCATCTAGCTTTCAGGTTGGAGGTAATCTTCCCTATCGAACTTGAGCTCCCTAATATCTGGACTTAAAGCTTCAATGTTGCACTTAACGACTCTCTACTACAGGAAAGTGTTGATACCATCAAGGAATTCAGAGACCTTGTCGCTGCTAGGGTAACTACATACCAATATCGGGCTGCCCGATATTATGATCAGAAAGTTCGACACAAGGAGTTCATAGTTGGTGACCTAATGTGTCGAAAATTAGAAGTCAGTGGCTCATGCGAAGGGCAAGGCAAGCTAGCCTTTAATTGGGAAGACTCGGTTAGAGTTATGGAAAGATTGGCTGATGGAGCATATAAGCTGGAAAGATTGGATGGTGAGCCTATCCTATGTACATGGAATGCTGATAATCTACGTTTCTATTTTGATTAAAATTTCATCATGTATAGTTTTTCTTTCAATTGTGCTGAAATAAAAGTTCTCAATTAATTGCATACTTCTCTCTCTCTCTCTCACTTTGTCTCTACACATGAATAGTTAACCAGGCAGGTCGGAACGCTACTGACTTAACCCTTTGAGGATAACCTTAGCAAGGGGAAACATTCCTTGCATAGAGGAACTCCCACGAACCAAGCAGGTCGGAATGCCACCGACTTGACCCCCTTAAGGTAACCTTGGCAAGGGGAAACACTCCTTGTACAAAGAAACTCCCCCGAATTGGGCAGGTTGGAACGTCATCGACTTGACCCCCTTAGGTAACCTCGACAAGGGGAAACACCCCTTATACAGAGGAACTCTTATGAACCAGGCAAGTTGGAACGCCACCAACCTGACCCTCTTGGGGTAAACTTGATAAGGGGAAACACCCTTTGCATAGAAAAACTCCTTCGAACTGGGTAGGTTAAAACAATGTCGCCGACTTAACCCCCTAAGGGTAACCTTGGCAGGAGGAAATACCTTAACGAAACCAAGCAAAAGAGGCTAATGATAAACGTGGAATAACACAAGACTTTTGGAAAACTTCATTTATTTATTCCACACATATTTGTTTATAGAGTAAAGGTTGGCATCCTGTCCCTAATTACATTAAGATAAAAAAAAAAAAAAGGTACAAAACCTCGCTATTGCTTGGGATTAGCTAACTTGAGTAACTTTGAAAAATGTAGGGCGTCAATCTGTTTCGAGTGCTAATTCGCAGGCACTTCAACCAGTAGGCCTTGAGTTAGAGGGGAGCATGAGATATGCGAAACAAGAGTGGCAGGACCCCTCACGGGCAGATCTTCCCTAGGGATAGCTTTTGAGGCATCCTCCTGCTAAGTTGCTAAGGCAGAGCCGGATGTAAAAGTGCTTTACCCTATCCTGGCATCAAAGGACATGCTTGCGTCTTCAATGGTCGCTTGAGCAGATTCCTTCTCCTACGCTAAGGCTTCCTATGCCAAGGCTTCCCTCTTTTCGTTGAATGTGAGGTAGTCCAAAAAATTAAGGAAGCTCAGGTCTAGATCTGGATAATGGGAGAGGATTTCTCTCCTGATGAAGTGGGTAGAGTCAATAGATAGGTCCTCCAACTCCTCTAGCCCCTCCTCGGTGACCCTGTAGTTAGTAACCGCCTTCTTTGTGGCAGCATCGCTGAGGACTCTCCATCTAGGGGATGATCTCTTCCGTCTCCAAACCCCTGCTTTGTAGCTTCCAGACTTGTTGCTCTAGAGTAACCTTTAAGCTGGTTAGTTCTAGTGACGTAGCCCTAATGCCTTCACACTCGAATGCCTTCATCACTAGCTTGGTTTCCAGCTTGGCTACGGAAGCCTTCATCTTGGCATTTTCTTTTTCAATTTGGGCCCTAGTTGTGCCCTCCTCCTCTAATCACTGTGAAAGATGAGACTTCATCTTTTGCTCGTTCTCCACTTGAGTCTTTAGTTCCGTAACCGTCTGGGCTTCTCTCTTTACTTTGCCTCTCTCTTGATCCACATGTTTGAGCTTCACCTGAAGCCTTGCCACCTACACAACAAAACAGCGTAGGTACACATTAGCTTTGGCAAACTTAGTCATATACCTCTTACTAGAAGTCTCTACCTCTAACAGGCATTGCTTTGCGACATGAGATTTGCTCAGCTTAAGGAGCACTTGGTTATGGTATTGCAAAATGAAAGTGGAACCCATAATTAGTAAATAACACTAAAATACAACACCACAACAACAAGAAAGGCCTACCTACCGCATCAGTGCACTCAAGTGGCCTGTAGTTTGTATGGGGTTGTTCGCACCCTTTAAGGAGATCTTCTCTAGGACAGCCTAGTCACTAGGGGTGTAAGACCCCATTGAAGTTTGGTAACTGAGGGTCTAGTACTATAGCGTCAGGTTGCTAGCATGGCCTCTCATTTCGATTGCAAGATCTTCCTTCGAGCCCTCTTTATCTCCATCTCGGGGGCCCCCCTCTTGAACGCCTCATCCTTGGAAGTACATGGGCTTTTAGGAATGAGTCTGGCCTCAGCCCCATCTTTTGGAAGTTGTTGAGGACATCCAAAAACCTGTCCCCATTGTCATCCACACTCTGGAAGGGATGAGCCAGAGACCACTCATTCTACTTCCCCCTGGCCAAAGGTCCCTTAGCCAAGGGCTTTTGCCTCTTCAACCTAGGAACTAGCTCATTGGGTACCTCGAGAGCCTTGCACTTCTTGCTCGCGGTTGCAAATGGGGTAGCTACCTCCCTGGTCTCTCCTTCCGTTGCCCTAGGAGGAGAAAGCACTTACATGTTGGGCCCCGCTGTGTTGACGCCTTCATTGCCCACGATGATGGGCTCAGACGAGTGGATGGTAGGAGTGGGCAGAGCCATGCTCAAATACTCTACGTCCATTAACTCTTTCCCAACGATGAGGGGAATCCCCTGAGGTACAGACGTTGCCCGTGCCTCGCTTGTCTTGCCTAGCCTCGACTTTGCCCTTACTGCCTTCCCTATCGACTGGGCTACCCTTGACTACACTTGGTGTTAGCTCATCAGATCGTCTACAGATGGATGAGGCACCTTCAGAGTTAAGCTCTTGCTTGTAGTAAGACCAATCTAAAGGTTAGAAAAAGAAAATAAAGACAAATAAAAAGAAACTACTATTGCCATTTGCAAAACATTATCGTGACCAGCACGACCAAGGAGGTCTTCCCATCCTATAGGCATTGGATGAAGCACCCCGACATTAGCACAACAAATATGCGTGTAGGAATGAACCAGTATCTTCGACCTACTTCTCTGCCACAGCCTTCTTCATGTTGGGGAAGAGCTTGGAGATTGGGACCCAGAAATACCTTTCTACGGTCTTCACAGTGTTAATCTCCTAGCTACCTCTTAGCTCCATAAAGGCCAGTATCTCATGGATGACCTTAGTATTGCTTGGCTCGAGCCTCTTCTCACCTCCAATACAGACCATCTCGATCCATTAAGTCTAAAAGTCGGACTCTTTGAGTAGCTTTACTACCACGTAATCATCTTTCTAGCATTTGACCAAGTTGATAATTTCGTAGAACAACTTTTTTCCTAGACGTGGTTAGAGGTAAGGCTACCGCCTAATGTTCTTCCACATGTAGAAGCAGTAGAAGAGATTTGAAGTAGCCCTTATCATTGGGTTTTCGTAGAGGGCCTATAACACCTTCAACACCCTCCACCTATTGGGAGGGATATGCAACGGGCTGCACTGGTGGTAGTTGAAAAACTCCCTCTCAAAACGACTTGGGGGAAGGCGTTGCCCAATCTCTAGGCTAGTCCCTGTGCGGCAGCCTAATATGCCACCTAGGAATTGCCCCTATGAGAAAATTGCTGATGATCCAGTTGGGGGGTAGATTGCCTACTTTTACTCGTATGGTTATCAAGCCCCTTGTCTGTACCAGGAGCGTCGAATAAATCCTTTGTAGGGGGTGAGGCAATATCTGCGTATACATCTCTAGGGATGGCATTTATGATTCTGGCCCTGTCTAACGCTTCTATGACCATCCTTGTAGGTTGGTTGAGTTATACTAGTGATGACACTTTGCCCTCCTGTGTAGAGGAGGATCGCTCTTTGTAAAGTCTGAACTGGAGGTAAGTTACGATGAAGAAGAGCTACCCTTACCTCTATTGGTTGACTTGTTTGTGATTCTTGAAGGAAAAATTGAAACTCTAGAAGAAGTTTAGAGAATTTAAGTGTGAAGCAGAGATCACGATGACTAGACAAGAAAAATGTAGAAAAGCGCTCTCTTCCTGTGATACCCTCATTTATAAGCAAACTGCCTGAGAAGTTGTGCAGGCGGTAATGGGGATCCGTACAAGCGTGAATCCTTTGAAATGTTGCACAGCAGGTACGTGGAAAGCAACTCGATCGAACGGTCGGCTTTAAAAGATAGAAAGCATGTAGCTACATACTAGCTTACTATAGCACGGCATCTGTCATGTCACATTTAATGCACGGAATACAGGTGGGCAAAAGTCGCATTTTGAAAAATTCCTTCCACAAGAAGTTTTTGAAGGGCTCGTTTAACTCCCCTTTAGTTGGCATGGCTAAGACATGATGCTGTTGCCCAGTGAGTTGCAAGGATGTCCTATTCTGCCACCTTAATCTAAGCAGCACTTGGGTCTTCAGCACTCTGCACCGTAACGACTGCTGATCACCCCTGCTCACTTTGCCTCAAACATTCTTGGATTGGCGACCCATTGCTTCGAACGACTTCTTACTTTAAACCTCACCACCTTAGATTGCCCATCACTTCGAATATATCTCATCACATTGGCATCATGGCATCGGATTGGTCATGCTTAGGCGGCCCATGCATTTCTTCTCCTTGCTTCGTCCTTGGCAATGAGATCGCGGGGGGACATAAGTGTTAATAGGATACTTTGGGTAGGGACCTCTTAAGCTCGACCTTATTCGTCAAGCCTTACTACCTTAGGTTCACCTTCGTAGGCCTTGGCCTTTCTAGCCTAGGCCCATGAAGTATTGTAATGGTCATAAACTGCCGAATAAGGATAAAAC
Organism: Lumnitzera littorea; assembly: GCA_024138015.1. NCBI lineage: Eukaryota > Viridiplantae > Streptophyta > Magnoliopsida > Myrtales > Combretaceae > Lumnitzera > Lumnitzera littorea. Next base: position 87,617,030 of record JAMXBB010000010.1, read on the forward strand.
AACCACATCCTGAATGTTAGGGACACATCGAGTATGATAGCTCTACTCTCCCATACTTATAGGATAAGATCTCTCCCGCTAATTGATCTCCAACAGTCGGCTCCATTTTGCCATAAATACCATGCATCTACTCAACGGTAACTCTCTCTAAAAACTTTGCATTCTAAGCCTACATATTAAGTAGTCTACTCCTTCAAAAGCTCATTGTTGACTTAAGCATCGGAGTGGCCACCTTAGATAACCCCTTGGCATCCTCTCACTGTGCATTGTTTTATAAGCTCAATACGTGCAAATCCAAACCAACTACCAACGAGAACTGAGTAACAATAGTTAATAACATGGATCACAATTAGGCGGCAGTGTTAAAAGCCAAAAGATTATTGAATGAAAAGTATAGTTTGGTATATGCTATGTTTCCTTCTCAAAAACTAAAAAGAAAATCCTATATGCACCATAAAGAAATAACTTGATAACGAAAGTAATAGTATTGAATTTAGGTTAAAAGTTAAAAGTTGATGTTTGAAAAGCTAACAAAAATGTGGAGAGTTTTGAGTAAATTTGAAATAATTCATCCTGAATCAGGCTACTATTTGGTCTCATTGAATAGACTGGAAGATTTTTAATAGATCATGAGAAATGGGCCTTGGTTTATCAATAGGAGATTTCTTGCGCTAAAAAGATGGGAACCTAACTTTAGACTAGAAGTGGTGAAGTTTAATGAGATGGCATTTAGATTTGAATTTTGGGACTAATTGAGTTTTATTCGTAATAATAAAGAGGATTGGAGAGAAAATTGGAACAATGCTACTGTATGATTCATATAATGTTGGGCTAAAGAGGGGTAAATTTACACGTATTTGTGTGTAAGAGGATGCAAACAAGCCACTAAAAAATGTAGTGGTGATTAATAAGATTGCTCATAAAATCTAACACGAAAGCCACTAAGAGCCTTTTCTTATGATCTCTATAAACAAGTCCTATTCCATCTTACTCACAAGAACTACTGAAAGCCTTATGCAATTAAGTTTTATCCATCCCATTTCTAGCTTTGTCCATCCTTCTAGAAACCTCTTTAGGTTTGTTTCCAGCCCCATTGCCCTCTAGGTTGTCCTCCATTGCTTGTGTTACGCCCCGAAGTGGCAGAGTCGTAACAGCCCCCGCCGTGTAAACCATCCTAAGATAGAAGTTGGCCTTACAACCGCTATCTTAGACCTGATCCACATAAGACGTCCATGATTAACCCGCTTTGAAGTAGACAATTTGTAATTTAAACAAATCATTTACCTAAGAAAGTGAGAAAAGTTATATATAATCACTATAATTCAGTTATTACATTAATTAGAAATGAAAAGTAGAATATGTGTTGATTCTTCAATGTTTTTCCTCACTCCCTAGGATCCAGCAGTTGCTAGCTTCAGAGTAGTTGTTGCCGCTTCTTAACCAGCACCTACATGACGTCTATAGGGATGTAAGCAACCACAGCTCAGTAAGTAGGGACGGAGGACTTAAAACTACACCATACACACAACAAGGTTTTCAATCACTTATTAGGTGCAATGCATGTGCAAGCAAATGCCATCGCACGACGTTGTCCGGCCCGTCGTGAGATTAGAGAAATTGTGCCCGCTCTAATTCGGGTTGAGGAGTTGCCGTTAATGCAACAGCTCACGACTAAACCCAGGCTTGTGTAATGGAGACCTTGCTCCTCCCGTGACTACCTTCGAACCACTGCCTTCACCCTCGCCGCGACCTCCTCTCCTGTCACTTAGTTCGACTGAGGATGAAGAAGGGACCATTTTGCAATCCTACGCTATCCCTTCCGAAGGGGTCGGTATTTGGCCGGAGAGTCCTAAGTTCCCCTAACGGGTTGCATGCATATCCGATTATGATTACTAGTCGGATATTTGATTAAGTCTAGTTAGGGTGATCAATTCTTTCATACAATTCATACAATATATGCCAGAATAACAAACAGAATCATAGCATCACCCATAATCAAGCACATGCACACATTCAACTATCTAACAAGCATAATCAAGTATAATCTTAAGCCTCTAAAAATACAGCATCGTATTAATCCTAACTTACCTCGACTCCTCGCTCACTCACTCGAGGTCCGATTTGCTCAGGCCATCGCCGATCATCCCTATAACACAAACGTGGTTTCAGCTTTTCATATAACTATTATAAGTTTGTTTTATCCTATAACGCTTATTGTTATTCGTTGTTTAGGGTTTAATATACCTAATTATCTAGGTCTTAAGTCTTTTATAATTATTCTAGGTTTGGGTTTAGGTTCGGGTTCGGTTTCGGTTTCCGCATCAATTTCTAAATTAGGTTTTAGTTCGATTTTTAAATCCTAAACATGCTCGAATCTTAATATGAAATTAATCACATTAAGCTCGAGTATCCAATATCCTATTGGGTCTTAATTTAGTATTCTAAGCTATTCGGTACACGCTAGTCCTAATTAGGGTATCGGATTTATCCCCGATGTGAGAAAATCTTACTTTTTTATATAATTACCTAAAATTCAATCTTAATTCAGATTTAATATTATTCTGATTTTTAATCTAAATAACCCTAATATTTCCATATTTATAAATTTTCAATTCTACATATTCCTAATTTTCTATATTTACCACATAACACCTTCATTACTTACACTTAACATTTCATAAACTAGGATTAAGTTTCCACTTCAGAGATTAACATCCCTAAACATCTAATTACTATCTAAATCAGTAATTAATATCCTAATCACCTAATTAACTCCAAATTACCCAATTTTTCCATCATTTTAGGGCTAAAAATTAACTTAAAAATTTCGAAAATTAATTTTAAAAAAATGGCTTCATAGCACTGTTCTATATCACATGAGTATCCTACAGAAAAAATTTGAGCTCCAAACTACAATCCTAAGGTCATTTATTTCTAAACCGAAATGTGCTCGGTTTTGCATGATTTCTTAGGGACCCTATATTACGGAACATTTTTTCATCAAAGTAATATTTTTCCTACAAACTACATACAAAAATACCTCAGAATAACAAAATTCATAATTTTCTAATAATATTTACTATTTTTACAAAATTATACAAGAATCGGGCTGGAAATTGGACTCACCATTTTGGGTGGCTCCAGCCACCGTGGGCCACCGTGGCCTTGTTTGCCGGCCTGGGCACTGCCACCACCGTGTGGTGGTGGTGGCCGTCCACTCCCAGCTCCTCGTCTGGTATGGGTTCCCTTTAAAATCCTTAACTGTACAGTTTTTCTTATTTTTTTTTTATTTTCTGGATTTTCTCTCGAATTTTCAACTCTCTCTAATTTACTCTGATTTGTATCTGTCCAAATGAGCTCTGAAATTTTTCCTGCTATTTATAGACATTTTCTGTAATTATTATGCATTAATTTGACAATACTTTGTTCAAAATCCTTGATTTTTTGCTTTTAAGTTGTTCAATTTTTATTGGCTAATTTTTCTTTTGCAGCTTTGGACCTGCCACGACCTTATCTTGATTCAGCTTATCATTTTCTGATTTTTTCTGATTTTTCCATAATTATTTTATAATTTTCTTTAATTATTTGCTTAGTTTTTGGCCAATTTAGGTAATTACGCGTATTTTTATTTACACGTAAATACATATGAGGTACACGTGAACATTCCTAAATATTATTTTGGTCATTCTAAAATTTTTAGTATACATATAATCTATCTCTAGTAATTTATTAATTATTATATTATACTTTTTGCCTTTTTGGTAATTAGCAATTATTATGCTTAAAATTTGAAAATTTTATAGTCTCTTATTTTATTACTTATTTTCTTAAATTTAAGTTTACGGGGTCATTTTTACTAATATTCTTCTCAATAATTTATAATTTGGGTTTGATCGGATCTTTTAACCGATCGCCCTAAACCTTGGGTTCTAAATTCAATCTTACGGTAAATTGGCTTAGCTTTGGGGCTTACAGCTTTGGATTCTATCCTTCCGATCTTCTCAACCTATACTATGATTGAAGACTATATTGTTTCTTTCCTTCCAACATTCACGTTTCCATTGAGTTTTCTTTCTAACCCATTTTATTCTCTCTAATTCATTCTAATAGTCCACATCTATATTAAATGCAAAACTCATTCACGATTCTGTACAGTCTAAGAAAATATGCCATCTTGACTACTTTATATCCTATAAATGGGACATTTCGAACTGAGCTTCTCAAGTCATCGCTGCTAGGTAAACCATTCTTTAAAATTCTTAGTTTAAACTTCGGTTTTGATTTGGAAAAGCGCCCCCTGTCATTCTTATAGGTTAGGTCATCAAGGGAGAACATAGGTTTTCTATTCAAAATTTGCAAGAGATTATAATTTGGTTTTAATTTAATATAAGCATAGGAATGGTAATCTTCACATATCCATATTAGCAAGATGTTATCTAGTAATGGGGCGGTTTTAACACAATTTATAATATCACATGCTAAAAGTAGTAAACAATTAAGTCAACAAATATTAACGGATATTTTTAACCACTTTGACCTAAAATATTCTAATTAGTATTGACATGGCATGTGGAGTTTGTCGGCTCACATATCCATTGTTAGGGATGTATTTTCTATATATATGGAACTAGATTTACTTTGTGACCCCTAGTACAAACACTAGATCTTATTTAGACATACATCGTCTTGGCAAATTCCAAGTTTTGCAGATATTGATGAATAATCGGAGAAGTGATAATATATAAGAGATTTTTTTTTTCATTGGCCTTAAACTACTGCTAGTATTAATAGATTATGAAAGATAGAAGAGGAAAAGATGTAAAAAAAATTTTTGATAGGTACAAGAAAATTAAAAATTTTAGTAATAAAATATAAGATGAGAAATAAGTAATTCTTGTTTACATTTGCCTTGATAAAATATCCCTATAATTCTTCCTTCATGTTATTTACGGAATTGGGATGTTTTTTAGTTGTAATTGACTTTAAAAAGCAATGGAGCGAATTAAACGAAAAAAACGTGCACTGAATATCTAGGTATATAAAAGAATATTAATGCCAAAGTATATATATATATCATCCAGCAAATACATCGTTTTCTACAAATAAGTATAGAAGGAAGGGCACCGATGCTATATTTTGTGATTCACCATTCCCCATTAGGTGACAATAGGCTTTCCACATAGATTTGAGCCGAATACGTCCATGAATCTTCAAATAAAATAACTTTACTTGCACCATTTTTTTTGTGGTAAATTGCAACACCACTATGTCCCTTTAGCACAAATTCATCGTCCCACGTGCACAAAGGAAAGGGAAAACATTTACCTGGAGGAGGAAAAGTGTGGATCTTCACCCAAGATTCTTTCACTCCAAACTCCTTCATCACCCATATATCAATTTGAGAAGTAAGGTTATACAAGGCAAACACATCTCCGTGTAACTTGCCAAGCCTATAATACCTTATTTTAGTAATACCTTCGTATATCGGAAGTGGATGTTCTTGAAATGACTCCTTAACTAAATCAAAAGAGATAAATATCTTCAAGCTTTCGGGCCTGAAGTAGTCTATGCTCCAAATAAAAGCGTTTCCACAGCAAGGAGAGGGGCATTCTAATCTATAAGGTGAGTTTGCGATCCTTTTCCACGAATTCGTGCGCAAAGAATACAAACTCGCTCGTCTTTTAGAAACCTCAACCACTTTATAGTCATTTGCTAGGCTATCATAACCAAAATTAAAGACGTTATTCATCCTGTTGTGTGTTTGCAGCCCTCCATCCGGTAATATCTTAGTTTCTCTAATGCTTGGATTCCATAGTAAGAGAGTGCCTCTATCACGGTCGAGCAGAAGGATCAATCCATTGCACGAACCCACCGGCTGCAAGCTTCCGAACTGAGTGTCCTCCAGTCGTAGAATAGACCTTGGGGGGTCTGGAATGGACTCATAATCTTTTGAACCCACCAAAGAGTCTAAAGAAACAGCTTCTAAACGAGTGATGTTTTCATCGGTAAAGAGAATATGATAACGTGAAGGATAGTCCATTGATGACATGTGAAGCAAGTGCTTTCTAATGAAATAGGCATCAGAAATCATGCCCTTCCAGGATTTGCATACGCATCTAAGACGCAATAAAACCTTTACTGGCAACCTTGAAGGAATTTCAATCATGATTTCTTCTGGAACCAAAACTATTAGAAAAGCAAATTAGTATATTGTTAAGATCTTATAATTAATATCATATCTAATATATATATAATCACGAGTTTTAGTTTTTTGGGGTAGAGGGAAAAGAAAAATAAAAATAAAAACCTGAATTTGAATCCCTTGATTTTTTTCTTGTTTGGCAAATTGAATCCATTGATTGAATTAGAAAAAGGAGCCACGGAATGCGGTTCTCTGCAAAGAAACAAACAGGGATTATGGTTTTCTGGCTAATTATAATTACGGCAGCTAAAACAGCAATCAGCAAAGCATCTACGCTATTAAATAACAGATAGAGAGAGAGAGAGAGAGAGTGACAGACCTTCCGGTTGAGTGGGCGGCTGTAGGAGCAAGTTCAGGATACAGATGTAAGGTAGAATGCGAGATATAGAATGAGGCTGATAAAGGATATAGATGGGTTTTAATTAATTTTCTAAATATTCCTATCGTGTTTTTTGTTGGGTGAATCTTTTTGTATCTTTATTATTATTTTTTTTTTCCCTAAATCCTCTCAGTTTAAGCATGAAGCAGAAACATAAAATACGACTGATCCTCTAAAAACGCCTCTTATATTGAGTGCTCTGTCAAACTTTTCAACGCAGATTTCTTTTTCAAACTTTCATATCTTCGAAACTTGAATCAATCTTGTATACATGGCTTCCTCTTATAATGGTTAGATGATAAGACGAGGTAATCTTGAATAATTATCCGCGAAACCTAAATTGACCATTGGATAAAAGCATATCTGTTATTTTTTGCAAAAAAATCTTCTAGATTGGCTAACTTTGAATTTCCAATTTGAACTGATAATAATCAATTTCGTGAGTCTAAAAACTTTTCTGATATATTTCCCGATATTTTGCACCATAATTGGCTTGATTTGAACTATAGAACTATTTATCTTAATACGCTTCGTCAAATTTACATGATATCTCTGTATATTGAGTTTGAGCATGAATTTCGACATATTAGCTCATCATCAATGATAAGAGATTCTTAATTTCAGCTTTATCATATCTTCACAACATGCCTTGTCACTATAAATAACTCAAACAACTTATCAAGATAATCAATTATCTTACGAATTTCCAATTGATTCAAAATACTATAAAAGATTCCATAAAAATTCAACTTAAATAACAAAAAATTATCCTCCTTAATTTAATTATTTTGGATATTGATCCTACTTAGTGTAACACATTAGATTGGATATATTATCCAAATACTCCTAATAAGTGGAGCTAGACCTTCACAAAATAATTATACCCCACTAAGTTTCAAATCTTTAAAATTCTATACTTTCTTATTCGTTTTACAAATATCTTCTAAACTTCAATCAGCTTGCCATTCTTATCTCCTCGGACAAATCCTCTATGCTCATATATAAGTCTCTTGTGCTAACAAATAATATTATCTATAATCTACGACATTAAAATTGGAGACCCACCACTTTGGTCTTTAAGTGATAAAAAAGGATAGAACAGCCATTGTTACATATAAAATTAAAATAATTATCCTCATATAAGATTTAGCAAAAAAATAACTTTTAATCTCTTCATCAAACAAACTACTAACTATGTCCTCATGAAGTAACCTAGAGAGGAGGCCTAAATTGGCTATTTGTTAAAAACTAATTTTTTTTTTAATTGCAAAATCTCCTTTGATTGCTTAAGTTAGATTGACAAGAATAATAATATTCAGCAAGTAAATAACTTAATATCCTACACAAGTGACATTTCACTATCCATTTTAATCAAATTAAATTAATGAGAGATTTCAATCACCAAGTCATTCATATATATATATATATATATATAAAAGACTAAATTGTGACATAATTCATAAATGAACTTTTTAGTTTACATTTATTGAAACATATATATAGATAACTTTTACTATCATAATTTTTAAATTTTATATTTAGGATGATTTGAAATTTCTATGATATACTAGTTTAAACGAATAAAATTTGGTGTTAAAGACATTTGAAATTTCTTGGTGGCATGAATGTTGATTCCATCAATCTTGTATATGATATTAGTACTTATTATTATCAAATCAATTTAGTACATTTCATATAAGCTTACAGGTTATGCCAATATACTTTTCTTGGTTACAAATTATTGTTCAATTTGTAAACCAAATCAAATTAATTCAAGATTTTATGGTTTGGGAAAATTTTTTATTTGAATCATACAATTTGGTTCAAAGTTATAAAAAATTGAACTATATTTTTATGATTTGATTTGCTTTGAAATAGAAACTGAATCAAACTAATATGATATATTTTGGTATCATTGTAATTTTTTTACCTTGTGTTAGTGTTAAAAATTTTTCCGCAGATTTATTCGTGCACGGTTCCATATCTTTTAGGTACTGGATTTTATATTATTACATATTGACGAGTCTATTTCGAAGCTCTTTTTTTTTTTTTTTTCCTCTCCCTCCCCCAACACCAACACCAAACATACCCCTACCCACCCCCAAACCACTAAAAAGATATATGCTATTGATTTCCTAAAATATGATTTCTTTTATGATTATATACATTCCCAAATATTGATAACTGAAGAGCTATTGAATTTATGAAACATCTTTGCTGGCAGCCTTCATAAATCAACTACACCGACTTTTGAAGAAAAAATAATATATACGATTTTTCCTTTATATCCAGTACTTTACACTATTGGATTTGTGTCTTTAGATTCTTAAGATGATCTTTTAAAATATTTTCTATTATTCTACATGCAATGACATGATAAACTAAGATATCATTAGGGAAAGACGTTTGTTTCTAATTGATGTGTTTATACTTATTGTTTTGATAGATAGTAATATTGTATAGAGAAAAATAAAAGATTGGTACTTAAAATTAAGAGTTATTTAAGATCCTAATGTGGCATTTGAGTACCACTCTAAGCACTGTACTAATAAACATTACCCATAACAAGGATAGATAAGTGATTAATTAGGAAAGACATATTTGTTTATGTCTTATATGTTTATAATTATCATTCGATAAGTAATTTTGTATAAGGTTTCAGTTAGCATTCTCAGCATTTCATTTCCTTTAATAAAAACCTTTAGAAAAAACATACAATTTCGTTCAACGGGGAACAGAGACATCAATAACATTTTCATATTAGTTTTGTTAATATATCATTCCAAATTTCATTTACTTATTATTATTATTTTTATTCATTCATTTATTTATTTCTATTTGTATAGAATTGAACAATAAAAGGATACCAATAACGGTGTCCCTTGAGCACTTCAATGAACTTAACGTTATCGAGTTATGATGCTTGGTTATGGGAGATGCCCAATTATGTAAGGGGTGTTTCCCTTATTGAGGTTATCCAAGAGGAAGGGGTGTCAGGTCAGTGGCTTTCTGACTTGCCTAATTATGGGAGTTCCTTAATTGTTTAAAGGGTGTTTCCTCTTATTGAGATTACTCACAAAGAAGTCAGGTTGGTAAAGTTTCAACCTACCTAGGCTTAAAGAGGCATATAGGGGTTCGTTCACCCTTTGAAGGCTGGGACTTAGTAAGAGAGTGAGAGAGAAAGAAACAAAAAATATACAACATATAGATGAGCAATAAAACTTTTATTAATGTTTACATCAGTGTTTACAAGAGATTTATACATCATTCAAAATAAGGTTAAAGATTATCTGTGTTTCATGTGTGTAGGATGAGCTTGCCATCCAGTTTTTATAGTTTATATGCTCAATTCCCTAAGATCTCTCTTATTCTAATTCGGTCTTCCCAATTAGGGGCCAACTTCCCCAGTCTTTCACTTGAGCTAGTGGCTTCTAACATCCGGTAGACTAGGTCGCTGACATTGAATTGCTTGTGTTTGACCTTTTGATCATAATATATGGCTACTTAGTATTGATAAGTAGTCACCTAAGCCGTGGTGAGGTCTCTAATTTCTTCGAAAATGTCGATGCAAGCCTGTTGTAAGGATTCGTTTAACATGGTAGAGAAACTCTGGATGTGGATATTGGAAAGCTCAAGCTTGATAGGAAGGAAAGCCCCCAACCCGAATGCTAGGCGGAATGGGGTTTCATTGATAGAGGTACGATAAGTGGTACTCTATCCATACAAAATATTAGGCAGCTCATTTGTCTAAGTACCTTAAGCTTGGTTTATCTTCTTCTTAAGACTTTTAAGGATGATCTAATTAGTGGCTTTAATCTAGCTGTTGGATTGAGGGTGGGCCACTAAGGTGAAGTAGGGAGTAATGTAGTGCCTAGCATAGAATTCACTAAACTTAAGGCTATCAAATTGATGCCCATTGTCCATGATGAGGGCTTAGGGAACCCTAAATGTAGAGATGATATTGTTTTGAACAAATAACTTGATGCTCTTCTTTGTGATCTTGGCTACGATATGAGCCTAAAGGGTCCAAGTTCAAAAGGCCTTATCAACAGATGCTAAAGGTCATAAGGTAAGTTATGAATAAGAATTTTCATAAGGGACCTATGTCCTATAAACTCTAAAGGATGGATTCTATTTTAAGTAGCTATGAAGTAGGTTACAAGTCTAAAGATTTGAGAACCTGTAATTTTATGGTAAAGTATGAGTAAGGTCTCATACCTTACTTATCTTTTACCCATTTACCCCTAGCTTGTAAGACAGGTATTAAATGTTAAGATAAGTTTTGACTTTAAATTTTTGAAATGTATAACCATAGGGTAAGGTATACGGTATGACTTTATATCCATTATGATTATGAGTGAAACATGAACTTTGTTTATTGTAGATTCTAGGTTTTGGGGTAAGTTTCTAATATATATAAAGTATGGTGAGTCAAACTTGAATTTAACAAATACAATGAAAAACTTAAATAAGCTACCATAACTATTATTCCCTTTAATTAAGCCAACAATCAGTCAAGTAATAAAATCTATCTCACGCTTTTCTTGAAGCTGTTTGGCTTATGTGGGTTATATCTTGTTATTGTTTTGTATTTTCTATCGAAAATTGTCATATTCTTACTTACTATTTGAATTTTATGATTTTGGATGTAAATAACTAACAGTATTTTAAATTAAGAAGTTAAAAGAAAATAATTGCTTCCACAAGTACCTTGAAACTTATTAGGATGATTCGAAATGGTCTTATCAATAAGTGGGGTATAAGGTAATGAACCCTATATTGCTTGCCCTATGTATGTCATGTCCTAAAACGGCAGAGTCGTAATAGTCTCGTCATATAAACCATTTTAGAATAGAAGTTGATTATCCAACCACTATCTTAGACCTAATTTACATAAAGTATCAACAATTAACTCGCTTTAAAGCAAACATTTCACTAATTAAAAATGTCACTAGCTTGTGGAAGTATGAAAAACACAAACTAAGATTCTAAGATCATAAGTAATATTTACACGATTGAGTAACCTAATCTTACTTAAGTAATGCATAGTTTAATTCTAAAAGAGAAGAAGATAAGAATCAATACTTTAGTAGTGTAACTGCTTATTAGTTTTATATCCTCATTCCTCAAGATCTAACAGTCGCTAGCTTCAAGGTAGTTATAAAACTACTCCCTAGTTAGCACCTACAACAACATCTATAAGGATATGAGCAATCAACCCACTTAGTAAGCTAGGCTAGAGAGACTATACATCAAGAACAAACAAGGTTATCAAACAATTATTTAAATGCAATGCAATAAACAATGCTACTGTACGACATTGTTCTGTTTATCGTAAGTTTAGAGAAATTACACTCGCTCTAATTTGGATTAAGCTGTTCATTGCACATTCAACAGCTTAAGACCAAACTCAAGCTTGTGTAATGGAGATACTACTCCTCTTGTAACGACCTTCGTCCTTATCGTAACCTGCTCTCTTGTTACTAAGTTCGACTAAATATGAAGAAGTGACCACCATACTTTAGCGCTATCTTGTTCAAAGGAGTTGGTATTTGGTCAGAGAATCCTAAACGTTCCTTAATGGTTTGCAATATTTGTCCAGTTAAGATTACGAGTCTTATATCATTAAGTCTAGTTTAAGGCAATTGATCAATACCAAGCAATTTCAAACAATTGTAGTCCAGAGTAGTAAGCTAGAATCATATAACAAACTCATAAATATGCATGCACAGGCATACATACAGTCAACTTACCTACAAGCAAAACCAAATATAATCTTTAGCCTTTGAGTATTTATAATATGGTACTCCGAAATACAGTTACGTTCATATTCCATACTTACATAAACATCTTGCTAACTCACTTAAGGTGCGACTCGCATCAGACCTTCATCGATAGTCTTTATAATACAGAAGTTGTTTTAGTACTCCTGTTACTACTATATATAAGCTTTATTTTGTAAATTAAATTATTATCTTTGATTCATGTTCTTAGTATACCTAATTATTTAGGTTCTAACTTCCTTATGGTTAGCTTCGCTCTTAGTTTGGTTCTCATTCAACTTTTGATTTTGTCTCTAATTTACCTTTTGAATTAGATTCTAATTCAACTCTCGATTTCATTTCACACATAAATCTCATAAATTCCTTTCCAACCTATTCCATAGGGTTTAACTAACTTTAATTTAAATAAATATAGTATCGAATATAATTTTTGATTAACTCCATAATGTGCCACTATACGTCATGTTTTTTTATTTAACTTTTGAATCAGCTTCTAATTTAGACATATTTTATACTTTAACATAATTCCCCCATAATTCCATTCAAGATCAGAATCTAAGTACACCATACAGTCCATCATCACTTTAGTTCGAATTGACTATACTTAATTCCATTATTTCAACACTCTACATACCTTATGAATATGAACACCAAGCTTTCAATATTCAAATGCAATATTCCTAACACTAAAAATTTCATCACTAAACATCATTCAACGCTACAATATGCTAGAATATCATTAAAATTAGATTTCAAATCAATTTGTTGAAAAATCATTATTTATATTTTGATAAATAGTATTTTAGAGCCAAAAAATTAGATAAAAATATGAAAAATAATTTTCTTGAAAATTTTTTCATAGTAATTTAATATAAATAGTAGATGTTTCAAAAAGAATTTTGGAGTCAAGATAACATTAATAAGATTTTTGAAAACAAAAGCGAAATTAATATATTATAAGACTCAATTTAAACAAAAACAATATTTTTTCTAAAGATTAGAGGTAAGCAAGCAATCCTGTTGTATAGAGTACTTATTGGATCCTACTCTATTGGGTAGGTTTAGGGTAGGTAACAAGTGACGTAAGCTAAGTTTCGAGTAATAATCTCTCAGATGTATAGGGGTATAGGTTCTATGATACCTTATACTTATTTTGTAATAATAGTTAAATAATATTAATAAATAAGATAATTTATACTATTGCTTTTTCTATTTTAGTTTTAAATAAAATTACAATAAGAACCCAACTCGTAATAAAAATTTAAGACTATACAGAACTTGTATCTACCATCTAACCTCTCTCTTTTTCATCCTCTTCATCACCATCTTCTTCTTTTTTTTAGTAAAAACCTTTATTTTCTTTGACTATCTTCTTTTTTCATCCTTATTCCTTTTTTTCTAACTCTAGTCTAGTGAAGTGTTGAAACATCTCAGTTCTTAACTTATTATTTAATATATTATATTGGAATTACTCGCATATAGTTTTTGATGATTTAAAAAAAAAGGACAAAAGAAATATAAGTATGAACTAACCATGAGTTTCAACATTTCTAAATGCAAAAATATGATCTATTTTGCTTACCAAAGTTTTATAGTCTAAACTTAATATGCATTAAAACCTATACAAATTATTATTGGGAAGGCGACTAATAGTACTGTCATAATTTTAATATTGACTATGCATCCAATAAAAATTTTGAAGAAAGATAAAGAAAAAAATTATAAGTACCACAAGGTAAACTATAACTTGTAAAATTTGCAAGGTACAAGGTGATTCTAATGTACTATAGGGTAGGTTTCAAGTATAAATACTTGGGAAATTGTACTTATAGGGTAGGACACAAGTAGGCCTCATACTCACCCCTATTAAAGAATATGTACAAAACCATGCCAGAATACACATTAATATAATTTTTTAAAGAAAATTGGACAAATTTGCGGAACTCATTGGAAATAGCACTTACCACCACCTTTAACCACCTTACTATTGTTGATAAAACCAAGCAGGGGGTCCACTGTTAAGTGGTTATCTTAGTTGCTTCCAGATCTTTGTTTGGTGCCTACATACTAACTTAGCCTTAATTACACTATATTTTGTCAAATTTTCTTAAAAATACTCATTCTACTCTTCTTAACCTCTCTCTAATTTTCATAGTAAGCTAAATGTCTAAACTAAATTATGGAGTGGAGTTTTGTATTTATAAGAGAGGGTTAAGGTCGATCGTGGAAATTTCACATGTCAAGTGTCTTAATTTCTCAAACATTCTTTAGGTTACACATCCCAATCACTACTTTTTCTTTATACTAAATTGCATCACACCTTACTATGCCATTTTCTAGCATCTTCTAGCAATTAATAGCATTTTTTTGAATTTTTATTAATTTTCTATATCTATTTAGTATTATTTGATAGATTTTCCATATTTTAAGAAATTTTGAGTATTTACGGCTATACGAAAATGCATATGTAATACAAATAAATACCCTTAAAAATTATTTAAGCTATTTTATGATTTTTAGTGTATATATATATACATATAATTTATCTCTAGTAATTTAATAATTATCAGAACTTATTTTTCGCGTTTTCAATAAATAATAAGAAAAATACGTTTATTGTATAAATATAATATTTAATTATTTTATTTTCTTAAATCTAAATTTGTGAGGTCATTTCTACAAATATTTTTAGTTTTGTTGTAGAATTCAGGCTCGATAGATCAACCGATATGATCATTTTAAATTTTACATACTAATTCTGAACCAATTGATTGTAAGTTAATAGTAAATTTTTTGTAGAGTCTCATTCTCCCCCTAACACCTACCCAACCGACAACCCCTCACCCCCTACCCTCTTTACAAATAGTTTCTGAAAATACTATATTCCAGATCTTTCGTCGGAGATATATATTCTTAAAGTTGTGGTTCACTTTGAATCTTCTAAATTATCTTTAGATTGAGTTTCTGAATCATCTCTAATTGAGCTTTTAGTTTGACTTTTTCATTTAACTATCAAATTCTCAATCCCATTTTTTTTTTTTTTTTTGCATTCCATACTTTGATATCAATCATATCTTACTCCATCAATGCAGTTTTCCAATTGCATTATACCACTTATCTTATGACTTAGCTCCATAACCATTCAAATATTATTGTTGATTTATCCTTTGCTTTGTTTTTTGTTTTAGCAACTCCTAGGTTTCATTTATAATCATCAATGGTATTGGTTTACCTCATGCCACCAACCTTTTCTCTCATTCATACTTTTTTACTCATAATGGTTATGTTGTTGTTATAGTTTTTTATTTGTTTCTTTATACAGTTTAGTGTAGGGTCAAAAGAAGTAAATTTGGCAAATCTTGACTTTTCCTCCATCTAGGATTCAAATTAGATGGTTGAAAATTTGAATCAACTCAACTTGACTCGAATCGAATCAACTCAACTTAGTAAGAATGAAGTGTGACTTTTCATCAACAAACTCATTAAGACAAAAGATATTGACATGAATTCATTACTTGACAAGAATTTGACATGATAGAATACACTTCAAGGGTTAACATGACAAGAAACTTAACAAATTAGAAATTTGATTATCTTAGATTCGTTATTCCTCTATTGGACCATCCATTGCAATTGCTCATTTGAAGTGTATTCTTGTCTCACACTTTTCTTGTACATCTAGTTACCTCAATGGATCTTCTTTCCTGATTATGTTTATTGGTTATCTCCACTCAATCATTATTTTAACACTTCCAGTATCCCTAGAATTTCTTTTCTAGATATAACTCGGTCAAGGAAAGAAACCTTTTCATATCCAAATATTTCACTTCTTCAATTTAACATACTACTTATCATTACTTAACTTCTATACCGTTATCTAAAGATTCTTCGCATACTCTTTCTTATTTGTTGAGTAAATTGAAGTACTATCCATAGTTATCACAACAAGTTTCTTCATATACAATTGATATGGGTGTAATTCTCTAATTCTACAAATATAGCTAATGCATTGCTAATCTAAAAGCCACCATTCGAAATTCATAAGTGACCGTATCATACTTTACATAGATTTTCAAGTATTTGTCCTTACTTAATCTAAAATTAGTAACATTCCAACTTGAAATTGTTACATTCCAACCTTAAATTATTTCAAGAAAGTACGGTCACTTTTATAAGGAATTAAACAATTCTTAAGTTTAGAGTTGAAGATACTCATTTTGAATAATCACTTTATTTATCACCCTGTCTTCATAGTGCCATATATATATATATATATATATATATATTCCCTTTTAAATAACATAGGTGTTTCTTGAAAAAAATTATTTGTTCATGTAAACTTCTTCTCTAATAATTCTTTCAAGCTACTTCTTTAGCTTCTAAGCTCCCATTTGCAACACCTACTACAAGACTTGAGCTATAAATTTAGTTCTTGGCTAACTTAATCATAAAATTCAATTTTTTAAGATAAAGTTATGTAAGATAATCTTCGGAAATATATTTTAGACATTTATATACTTCCAATAGATCTAGTACTTTTAGTACTTCCCTTAGTCTCTCACTTGCAATTATCCATTAAACTACTAACCTTCCATTATCGTCCTTATTTCTTTAATTTTATTACAACCTTAACTCACTCTTACTATCTTTTCTCATAGATTCCACTTTAATCACAATCTAGAACTTTTTTGGTTTGTATCCTTCCTCAATTGTATGTTCTAACTTAATAGATAAAGGTAATCCCACCCATCTTAAATCCTTTTTCACCCACAAACTTCTAACTTATAAGAAATGAGCACCTTGGTATCAATATTGCAATTGCAATTCATATATATATATATATATATATATTGCAATAATTATACATTATTCTTATGATTATTAATCAATTCTTTTATTCATAAAACTTGAATTCTAACTAGCTAAGTTTGACTTACATTTCAATTGTTACTTCAGAATAAGAATTCTAAATACTTATCTACCATAAGTCCTCCTATAATTTTATCTTCAACTCCCTAGATCATTGTGTAGTCATTATGATAACATTCTTCCATCTTTTTGGCATAATTCCCTTCATCACCCAATATGTCTTCCATGTCAAGTGTTTGGGCAATTAAAATAGTATTACTAGGTTTCTTAATATCTTCAATTCCACTTCTATATGAAGACTATGCTTAGAAGAATATTTACTCTTTCAACATTGATTATTCTTAACCAATTTCATTGTCATACCTCTATAAATTTTTATGATTCCTATCTCCACAATTAAATATTTCTCTTTTAAGTCAAACACAATATCTAAGAAAATAACATACTTCTCGTTCCAATACTTGATACTTTCATTATTGCCACAAAATTCAAACTAAACACAGATTAATTAAATTTATTTAGTAGAGTTCTTAGCTTTTCCTTCTTTTATTTAGAACTATCATCACTCAGCTAAGCTCAAGTGAGAGTCCATAATTGAAATCCGCTACTTATCTTTTGACTCCCTAAAGCTTGTATCCTTAAATGATTATCTCCTATTAGCATTTCTTATCCATCGCCTCATTAATTGGGGTAAAACAACAACCTTCTAGCTTATAGCACATAACTAGGCCAAATCTAATAAGAAGTAGTTCTTTCCTTGGTTCAAATCTATCTCTACATGAGACTGGTATTGCGTTAACTCATAGTTCACAATCCTATGTGTAGTTTCATTTATACTTCCTTCCTTTAACTCAAATAGTTCCTATACCCTCTTTACATTAGCACCACTGTAGAAATATCTCGTTCCAACTTACCACCTAATACTTGTTAAGTAATCCTTCCTTTAATCACCTAGCTCTCAAGTTTTTCCCTACCCATACTGCTAGTTTTAATATGGATATACCATAAGTTAATTTTTTATATTATGAAATTCTAGGGGTTTAGAGCTTCTATATCTTTATATGATAAATTGTCAATCAAAGGGGCTTATTCATTGTATCTTAGGATACCACGTTGCTTGGTGAATTCAAACAACTTGCCATTTACTTAGGGTTTATTCGTACTCCACTTTAACTCTTGAAACCTTTTATCTCCTCTAATTCTTTATGTAACAAGGTACTAGATCATCATACCTTACCATCACATCACGATAAGTATACTAGTGAACAACTGCCCAATAAGATTTACTTCCTGTAAGAATGGGGTTGTGTCCTATCAATGGATTAGCAAAGAAACTTATGGTAAAGGGTCCTGGTTTGCTCTAAACTTTCCATTATGAATTTCATTTCCGCCATCAATCATGACTCCTTTTGCCACTATTATTTTATGGTACCTGAATACATATCTAATCATAATTTATCTGATAATCCTATTTGATTTCTCATGCACCATTTAACAATTATCAATCCATTTCAACTAAACATAAGTACCATATAATGGTATCATTTGATTTGCCTTAACACTACATAAAGATCCTACTATCCCCTTTATAACTGTTTTACCTCACTTACACTTATAAACTCTAGGAAATAAGCCTTCAATTTGTTATTCATTTGATTACAAGCTATAGGATTCATAACTTGATTATAGCATCATTCTACATTAAACATTGCAAATTCTATGACCACCTCTATATACAAAGCACTTATAAGACTAATAACTACAACATATTTGATTCTTTTACATTGATAACTACCAAAGACATAGAGTGTTTACAGCATATGCACATAATCAAAAGGATGCACATTCATCAAAAAGAATAATAATATCCATTAAAGGATCAGTAGGATGTCCACATATGTGTGCAATCAACATGGGATCAAACTTTAGTGTTCTAGCAAAAAAAAAAAAAAAAGAAAAAAAAACCAACTATCAATAGCAAGCTTTCATTTAGAAGAATTTAACCACATTTATCTTCCAATTAAACTGTCAACATTTCCACCAGTTAATTTAATTCTTAGCTATACTTTCTTAGGATCACCAACAACATGTGCACAATTAAGCTACCTACAAGTATAACCAAATATAATCTTAAGCCTTCGAATTCTATGGTATAGTACATCGAAATACAATTATGAATTGATTCTATACTTACTTGGACTTTTCGCTTACTCACTTAAGGTGCGACTCACATTAGGTAGTCACTAATAATCTTTATAATATAGATGTTGTTTTAGTACTCATAATACTATGATGTATAAGATTTCTTATGTAACATAAATTATTATCTTTGATTCAAGGCTTTACTATATCTAATTATTTAGGTTCTAGGTTCCTTGTAGTTAGCCTCATTCTTAGTTAAGATTTGCTTTAGCTTTTGATTTCGTCTTTAATTCAGCTTCTGAATCAGATTCTAATTCAGCTCCTGATTTCATTTTACACATAAATCTCAGAAACGCTTTCTAACATATTCTACGGGGTTTAACTAACTTTAATTTGAATAAATATAGTATCTAATTTAGCTTCTCATCAACTCCATATTATGCAACTATACACCATGTTTTTTATTTAACTTTTGAACTAGCTTTTGATCTAAATATATTTTATAATTTAACATAATTCTCCTACAATTATATTCAACATCAAAATCTAAGTATGCTATACAGTCCATCATCACTTTAGTTTGAACTAACTATACTTATTTTTATTATTTGAACACTCCATATACCTCATAAATATCAACACCAAGCTTTCAATATGCAAATCCAATATTCCTAACACTACAAATTTCATCTCTAAACATCATTTAACACTATAATATATCAAAATATAATCAAAATCAGATTTCAAATCAATTTCTTGGAAAATCATTATTTATATTTTCATAAATAGCTTTTTAATGGTATTTTAGACTTGAAAAAATTAGATAAAAATATGGAAAATAATTTTCATGAAAATCTTTTCATAGTAATTCAATATACAAATTGGAGTCGAAATAACGTTAATAGGGTTTTTGAAAATAAAAGCTAAATCAACTTGGCTCTAATGATTTATTAAGGATGATGTGTTTTGAGACTCAATTTAAACAAAACGATATTTTCCTAAAGATTACATACAAAAACATGCTAGAATACAAATTTTCATAATTTTTTGAATAAAATTTACTGTTTTTACTAATTTAAAGAAAATCGTATAGATTTGGAGAACTCATTGAAAACCGCCCTTCCCACCACCTCCAACCACCCTACTATTTTCGGCATAACCAAGCATAGAGTCCACCATTGATTGGTGTCGTTGGTTTTTTCTAGATCGTCATTTATTGCGTACACTCCTACTTAGCCCTAATTGCCACTATATTTTGTTGAATTTTCCTAAAAACACCCATTTCACTCTTTCTAACCTCTTTCTATTTTTCCTAGCAAGCTACATGTCTAAACTAAGTTATGGAGTGGATTTCTATATTTATAAGGTCAATTGTGGAATTTTTACATGCCAATTGTCCTAATTTCTCAAATATTCTTTAGGTTACATGTCCTTGTTACTACGTTTTCTTTATACTAAATTACATCCCAAATTGCCACTTTCTAGCATCGTCTAACAATTAACATCATTTTTCTCTAAATTTTTATTAATTTTTTATATTTATTTAGTATTATTTGATAAATTTTAGGTATTTTAAGAAATTTTGCATATTTATGCCTATACGAAAATGCATATATAATATAACTCAACACTCCAATATATTTTTAAGCTATTTTATGATTTTTAGTACCAATATAATTCATTTCTAGTAATTTATTAATTATCGAAACTTATTCTTTGCATTTCTAATAAATAGCAGGTAAAATATGTTTATTCTATAAATATATTATTTAATTATTTAGTTTTTTTTTTTAATTTCTTAAATCCAAACTTATAAGGTAATTTCTACTAATATTTCTAGCTTTTTCGTAAAATTTGCACTCAATCAATCAACTTACACAATCACATAAAATTTTATGTATCCATTCCAAACTAATTGATTGTAAATTGATGGCCAATTTTTATAAGGTTTCACAGTATACTCACTCATCCTTCCTTTGCACTATAGCTAATATTAGTTTAGAGGATACTTGTTATTTGTAAAAACAATAATTTTATTTAAAATTTCTCAAAAAATATATTCTCATGAATTTTTAAAGATATGTGGTAATTGCTATAAGAATAATATACTATAATTTTATAGGACATATAAACTAATTATTTATGAAACGATGTTCTATATAGGAAGAGTTATAATCTTTCAAAATATTTGAGTGAAATATTGTGAATGTGCCAAGGCTATTATAGCCTAGTGATATCACCACTGGTTTCCTATTAGGATGGATAAGGGTTCGAATGTTCCTCCCCAATAGTTAGCCAAAAGATAGTATTATGAATGTAGACAAATGGATTGTGCATTTACATAAAAGTTGCACATATATTAGAAGTTCCACAACTTGCATAGAAATTGCATATCTTTTGGACAAATGTTGTAAAACCTACGAAGTTTCAATAACCCAAAAGTGGAATCGAATGAAAGAGTTCTTAGATAGTCCCTAGAACCGCCTAAACATAATAATAAAACCTAGGTAAAAATATCAAACCCTAAGTGTTCAACCAAAAACCCTAAATGAAGTAAGCTTTAAAAACCCAACTAATCAAGTAAGAACCCTAGTAACCCTGATACTTGATAAACCCTAGGACGATAATGAAACCTTAAAATGATCGCCTAATCCTAATTAAGTGATCAAATATCTTAATACCACAAATAAACATTAATAGTAAGGTTGAATCAATCAATACAAGTGATCGATATCATTAAACGATAAAGACCCTAACTTTCGAGCTCGTACGTGGATCAAATTACTATAAACGAAAACCAAACCTTAAGGAAATCCTAAGTACACATGTAGGGCATTTGGTTTAGCTAAAGTATAGTATCAAAGTTCAACAAGACCTTAACGTATCCTGAGTACACTTAATTAGCCTAATCATGCTTAATTACCATCAATTTCCCTAATCAAACCCTAATCCATAAATAACCCCATTACATCTTAATTAGCTACAAGCTAAACATGATTAAGGACCAAAAGAAAAACCATTAATCACCTTAAAATATCTTATACACTAAGGGGATAAGATCTTACCCAATTTGGCAAAAAGCATAATATTACATTATTCCCATTTCAAGCCTTGTCCTTATTTTCTTAAATCACCTAAAGTTTGTCCCTTACTCCTCCCTTACCTCACGATTGACCACTCTTCTTCCCTCCCTTAATTTCTTTTTCTGAAACCTTAAACACGCTTAAATACAATCTCAAACCCTCTAAAAAATTCAAGTACACAAACTTCCATTCTTCTTCCCCTTCAACAACACCATTTACCCTACCACTGGCCACCATAATGCCACCCATACCACTCTAAACCACTCAACACCAAGTCTTACGCTCACACACACTTTACCCTAATCCTTTTATATACATACACCCTCTTATATACTGGCAAGCTCACAACACACTCATTATAAAGAGGACCTTCCACCCCTTGCTCCAGTAAGTACTTAGGCTAGGTTTTTTTTAGTTTTCTTGTAGAATAATGTTAGAAACTAATGCTTTTCTTTGTTGAACCTTACTTTATAGCAAATCCCTAGGAGTTCTAAGGTGTTTCAAGAAGGGAAAACAAAGGTTAGTAAAAGAAAAGAAACTTTTAGTAGATGATATAACACTAATAGGTTAAGTAATGTAGAGTAGTATTAGTTTTAGTAGTAAATCATCATCTAGGTTGATAGAATCCCCATTTCCCATGCATACCATCCCTTATATGTTCCCTTAAAACATTCTTATACACTTTTATGTAGTGGTTATGTTGTTAGATTAGTAGAAACATAGGTTACATAAGTAGAATCACCATAAAAATCAAGTGATGCATGAAAATGGAAAGATTTGATCCTAGGAACACTTTATGGCTGCCACTTTCATGAACCCAACAAATCTGGAAATTATTGTTTATTAGCTTAATGACATGTTTATTTAGCGTTAAGTGTGATTTAGGACTTAATTAATCAAATTAAGTAGGCTAAAGTATAGTTAAGACCTTAAACTAGCTTAATGAGTAATTATCGGCTTAAGAATGGTGTTAATAACCACTAAGATCTTAATGTCCGGATTTGTAAATATAATAAAAGTGGGCTAAACTTAAGTCCAATAATGGGCTTAAGCCCAAAAAGATACGTGAGCTTGAGTCTAAGGCCCTAAATAGTGATTTAAACACATAAAGCCTAAAAGGACCAACTTTAAAGCCTATGTAGCTAAGTGACTAGATCTAAAACTTAGGCCAGAAGGCTTGTAATGACTTAATTAAAAGGCTCATTAAATCCAAAGGCTCATCCAAGACAACTACCATAGGCCCCTTAGCAATTTAGAGCCCTCAACTTAGTAAAAAGGCTCGTTTGGACTCATAAGAGTGACACCAAAGCCTACTTTAAAGTTTTAAGGTATTAGGTATAAAAATCCAATTTAAAATACTTAAAAGAAAGGCTAAATTATTAAGTATGAGACCCAAGGTAAAAAACCAAGCCTAAGACCCAAAATTAGGCCCAAACCCCAAGGTGACTTAACTCACCAATTGGGCTCACGACCTTGTAGGGCCTAACCCCAAAAATTTCTAATCTAGAAACTTAGAAATAACCTTGCTAAATGAAAAAAAAAAAATTGAAAATGATGGTAAGATTACTGGAAACGGAGTTAAAACAAGGAAGATACGTTAGAATTAAGAAAACAACTAACCCAGGGTTAGTGAGCGGTAAGCATAGTTGGCTAATACAAATAGAATACTTATAAACCTTAATTATCTTCTTCGGGTGACGAGGATATTGACTTGGACATAGTAGAGGACGATTGAGACTGCTGAGTATCATGGTTGAGTAAGTATATCGCCTCCTACCTTGCTTGTTTATGCTTGTAGTTAGCGAACTACTTAATTATGTCAAATAATTGAAATTTTTACATGATTGGGGCATGTGGGATATTACATGTTCTTGTTATGGTTGAACCTACTTGCAAAATATCTTAAGTTAATATAAACTTATATGTTTGCTGCATTAGGACTTAGGATCTTGTAGTGTTTGAATCTACTGGTTGGACACCCATGAAATCAGAGCTAATAAATATTTAACCCTTAATTAAACTGGACATGCATTACATCTTATAACATGATATTAAGGGCGTCAGCATTATGTAGTAGAATGGGGTATCATGCCTGGTTGGATTCACATTATGTTCCCACCTCGACCTTTAGGAACCACTTGGGTCCGGGGAGTACCACCTTCTATTTGAGGTCATATCGTATCTACTACTGAGGGTGATATTGTTGATAGGAGACCTCTAATTGGATGTGAATACCTGGATCTTGACATGCCAAAATACTTCTTAACTCGAGTAACGGTAGGCATTAAAACTGTACTGTATATAGTTACCAGTTGACTATATATATTGTTGCATTGCATATATTTGACCATGCATTCATATGCTTGATTAATAACTTGTTTGAAATTGCTTGTTAGAAAAATAGGAAGGTTAGTCACTAACCAGTTAAGCTTACCTTTCCTATAGTTTGTTATTGCAGTAGGATCTTTGGCTAGAGTCGGGCCGCAGGATGCCCAAGGTCAATTGCATCAGTTAAAGGTTGTGGGATGTAAAGAAGTCAAGAGCTTGAGCGAATCATTTATATATATTTGGACTTTCTTTATAAATTTTCAATTATTAAGTATCCTTAATTTATTAAGTAGCCTATACTACTACTGTTATCTCCCTCTGGTACTGTATGATTGCCTTAAGGGAAAAACCTTTTATTCCCTCTTTAGTTACATTGTGTTAGTATTAATTGAATGCCATAACTTTAATTTATGTATTACGCTATTACTTGATGCTAGTTATTAGGAGAAGGTTATAGTTGTCAAATGTCACGTATAGTATGCCGAAAGCCCTTGATCAAGGATGGTGTTTGATCTTGGATCTTCACGTATTACATGGAGGTATTGCTGCAACTCGACCCCTTCAAGGTTATGACAATTGCTTCTCACATTAATAAATACTTATTTAACCTTTTTGTCCAAATATCAAGTCTCTTTGTAGAATTAAATAAGGTAAAAATGGAATTGTAGCTATCATTTTATTTGATTACATATCTATACATCAATTTATAGCTTAACCATTAAGGTAAGGTTTCATGCCTTATGAATAGATATAAAAAATGCCAAGTGAAGGAGTTGCGTTAGTGCAATTCCTCATTTGATAAAAATTGCAATTTTGTGGTGCAGTTATTCCATCAACTAAATGTAGAAATTAGTTTGTTAAAAAAAAATGGAAATAAGTTTGTTATAAAATAATTTAATTCCACTATTATGAAGTCAACCAAATATAAAACGGTTTTAAAGCAAAAGAAAAAAAGGAAGAAAAAGGGCCGCAATGTTGTAAAAAAAAATATAAAAGTAAGAAATATGTCTACAATTTACTAAATAATATGTCTAACTAAAAGACATTTTAGGGGAAATGTAAAATATTGAATGTATGAATATATAAATTATTGACAGTTGATGGTAAAATGAAAAACATATAATTAAAAAAAAATCCAAGGTCTTAGTATAATATATCCTATTGATTTAAAAAAAATTATACTTTCCATAATTAATAAAAAAAAGTTCTTAGTAAATAATTTGGAACACCACAAGTTAAAAGTAGTAAATAATTAAGTCAATGAATATTAATAGGCCTTCTTAACTACTTGACCTAAAAGTTTCAAATTAGTGTTGACAATGCATGTGGAGTTTGTAGACTGACATAACCATTGTTATCGATGCTTTTTCTATATATATGGAACTAAATTTACTTTGTGACCCCCAATACCAACACTAGATCCTATCCAAACATAATCGTCAAAGCAAATTCTAAGTTTTGCAGATGTTGATGAATAATTGGAGATATGATAATACTAGCAAATGACACACCTGCGTTGCAGGTGTAAAAATAGTTATAGTTAAATTATTAATAAAAATGACAATAATATATAATACATGATAAGAATATGATGCATATATAATATATATACTTAAAAATACAAAATAATTATAAAATTAGAAGCAATGTATCTATTATCATTGTTTATAAAATCTTTACTTACAAATTTATGAAAGGACATTATATATTTCATAGCTACATTCTTTTTAATTTCAAAATATAAAAGGTTATAAGGCAGTTAAGTGACTTTCTAAGTCCCATTACTCTAAAATACTAAAGATACCTTTGATTTCAAAATTTATAGATAAAATAAAAATCTAAATAAAGGAAGAAAGAGATATTGAGACATGCATTGGAGAGAGAGATGGCAAAAATTTGGCCTGAAATAATGTTAACTGACTATTTATAGAAAAAGAATGGTCATTGATAAAATGTTGCATGTGGTAAGAAATATAACTTTACAATTAAATAGTGGAGATGAATTTTAAAAAAAAAAAAACTCCCCTTTATTGGAAACCATATTAAAAGTAGGAAGGAAAAACCGTCACATAAAGAGTATGGATAAGAGAAGAGAGAATGGGATGGTAGAGAGGAGAAATTAATGAATGACAAATATATCTAGTTTTATACTTTGAAGAATTTAGTTAACTGTTGGTTTTGTTGTTAAATAATATTAAATAGAAAGTGAATAGGTAACTTTAATTATAGCAATTACTTAAGCCCTAATCGACTTTAATAATATAGATAATAAAATCTACGATGTGATGCAATTATTGAATCTATCACGACCCGAGAGAGCTAGTCGTGGCAGTTACCATATATCGTACAAGGATTACAGATTGAATTCCCTTACAATCGACAACCCTTTTATACGATACACAAGGCTATAGCTATTACTAACTACTAAGAGTGCGCAAGTTTAAGCAATATCATTTTATGATAAATAATAAAATTATAAAAACATAACACATGGTCTATTGTATAAAAGTTTACAAATACGAAGTTTTAAACATGTTTTATGTTAAACCAGTATATTAATTACATATTCAGATCTATAAACTATCAGAAATACTCTTTGATCACATCCAGCTCCTACATTGACCCTATGTAGAACATTAACCTTAGGTATGTAAAGGCTCGACTCCACAAAAAGGCCAGCCTGCGAGAAAAGATTACAAGGGTATAAGTTAGCTAGCTTAGTGAGATAATTTCCCTCAACTATACAGCAATCAAGTTATACAATAATTAGGTTCAATCAAATGAATGCATAACGGATAGTATGCCAAACAAATATATGTAAGTAACCAGGTACTGCATGCAACTTTTAGGGTTAGAGATTCATCGGTACAGTCAGATCCGGATATCATAGTAGAACTTATTTCATAACGAAACTCCGCATTTCATATTCAAAATGTAATGGTACATCTATTATCAGTTTTATCAAAACGAGTTCTACATATGATTGTTAGTAGGTTCACACAGCCCTCACTCACCTCTAAACAAAGGCCTTTAGACTCGACCCTTAATTAGGTGGTTGGTGCCTCCAACGCCTAGTCATCCCGTGGGCTAAGGTAAGGTCATATCACACATGTGCACCGTACGAAATCTATAACAATCCATAATCAACCTACGTATGGCCTCTCGCTATCTTCGTGTAATGTGACTGCTGGAATTAGTTTTGCAGTGCATGATTATGCGTGATCCAAGTTAACTTTTTCTAGTCGAATAAAATTAGATTTTATTTATTCAGTGATCATTCCAAGTCACAAACAATCAATTCTTGTGAATCTACTATGCAACAATTATTATATTATTAAAGTTTAAAGTAAATTCACTATTAACAACAATTATCGTACATAAGCATAACCCAACTCCATGCACATTTATTTATAGATCATAACTTATATTCACTAACTACAAACACAAACAAGTATAGAATCATTAGGAAAAACTTACTCAGTCATGGCCAACTCAGGGGTCGTAGTAATCTGGTGGCTGCTTAAGATTTATATTAAAATCACTTGAGAATAGTAGAAATTTGTAAGTTTGGGAATTTGAAGTTAACTAGTATCATAATTTATAAGGTCTACTTCACTTAGTTACATGAAATTATCGATTTGAGATTTTTATCGAATCGCGTGTAACTTTTTCGTTTTAGCTTGAATTGTTATGAACTTATAATCCATTTTGATCGTTTTTTAGCGTATTTTCTCGTAACGAGGTCCATTTTGGATTTTGTGACTCGCAGTTTAAATTGTAATATAAAAATATCACAAAATTTACTATTTAAGTTTAAAATTATAAAATATTAATTTTTGCTTTTTCTGAATATATTTATGATGTAATAATTATTTAAACCATATAATTGATATTTTTATTATTTTGAGCATACTTTCCCTATTTATGAGATTTTAGCCTTATTATAATTATTACTATTATTATTACCATTATTATTTTTATTATTTCTTATTTTTCTCATTATTCATTATTTACGATTTATACACACACACACACACACACACATATATAGACTTATAGTATATTTGATAACTTTTATAATTTTACTTTATTGAGAAATTCCTAATTTACAGTATTATATATATATATACCTACTACTTACATAATTATAAATTTATTTTATTTTATAGATATTATTATATTATATATATTTTCGATATACTACATATGTATACTATGTGTTATATGCCATATGTATGTATATATTTATTTTATGAAAACAAACATACTCTTATGTACATATACATATATTCATGTATTTGTATTTATACATATAAGTATACTCATATAATATAGTTTATATGTGTACATAAATATAANAAATATAACTACCAAATACATAGATATATATAGATAATATACAAATACTTATACATACTATACAACTACATATTCATATATATATATATACATACGAAAATAATTTATACATATATACATCAATATATATATAGTTCACGTGTACATATATATATATATGTATATACCTATAGTTATTTTGTAAAAATACTTAATACCAATTATATGTAATCTAAAAAAAATACATAATATATACTCTTTCCATATAATATACTTATGTACATGCATGTATACATACATATCTTTATACATACATATATAATTTAATTTAAGTATTTATGCATATATACATGTAATAGTAATGTTATATTTATAAAAATACCATACAAATATTGCATTTATACATGTACATACTATATATTATACATTTATACTTGAAAAACAATTTACTTACCTATTACCTTTAATTTTTCTTCTTCTTTTCTTCTTCTTCTTTTTCACGTTTTTGGTTTTCTAGAATTTTTCTCTTTTCCTTCTTTTCGATTCTTTTGATTTTGTTTTGTTTTGTTTGTAGATTTTTTTTTTCTTCCTCTTTTATTTCAAACGTGATCAGCAAGCTTAGGATAAGAATAAGATAAAAAAAATCATAGCCTAATCTATACATTAATGAGGATGGGACAAAGTTAATCATTTCCAATTTTTCTTTTATTGTAAACTCAACACTTGGCATTTTAATTTGGTCATATAGGTTGCTATATTTCTAATTTTTTCCCTTGTTTTGCAGGACGTGGCAAGCTAAAGGAAAAGAAGAAAAGGAAGAAAAAAGAAAAAGAGAAAAAGAAAAAGGAAGAAAATAAAAATTAATAATAAATATATGTAATTTTTCTTAACATATAAATTATAATAATACTCATCATAAATTAATTTTGAAATTTTTGTAAAAATTTATCAATTTAATTGGTACCCGTTACAATTATAATTTTTACAAGTTATTGTAGCGATTTTATTAAAATTTCACGTGAATAAGTGATTTAGTCGAAAATTCTATGATTATATTACTATCGAATAATATTTAACTATTTTATAGCTTATGTTTATAATTTTAGGATTTCGAACAAAATCGGGTTCAATTTTGATTAATGGCGCATAAATTAGTTTTAAGGTTTTAGTACGCGATTTAGGGTTTCGATCAATTCCTATAATTTTGTTATCGGTGTTATATTTGATTTATTAAATTTCATAATCTTTTATTGTTATTAACCTTATCGACTTATTGTACAGTTTAGGACACTCGGACTTGAATTAAAGTTCAACTATTGATTTCCTAGGGTTTACAGAATCAAATTATATATACCCCATGCACATACATTACAGCCTTGTATTATTGTCGCAATTAATAAAAGTGTGCCATTCCTTTTTTCATTCGTGCTTGTGTCCCTTATAATTTAATGGCTTTCTTCCTTGGTTGTGTTGCTTACAGGTTTAAGCTTTGTTGGCTAGCGTTGTATGGGAGTTAGGCTTTTTTACTACTGTAGAGGCAGGATAGTAAGCGCCACACGGTCTATTTGTGTGCTAAAAAATGCCTTGGATCGTGACAGTTAGTATGACTTAAGGAAAAAATAATGTATAAATAGCCTATCAATACATGATACGTGGTAAAAGAGGAAAGATCGACATGATGAAAAAGGAAAGATTTTCATTGTAGTAGTAAACTTTAAATGTATTTGTTAAAGTGCATAATTTAATTAGAACTTTTATTATAAACACCAATTTCGTCCAAAAATTGACTAAATGAATCAATAAGGTGTGTACTTCATAAAAATTTTAGTGATGGGGGATGAAGATGAAGAAATATGTACTAAACTTTCAAGTTTGATTTTTTCTTTTAATTTCTCGTTTTATTTTGTTTTCCTTTAAACATTGGTTTGTCAAATTAAACCAGCATAAATATTGAATAATCTTATCACTAAACAAATATATATAGCTCATGTTGGCATCATTTGATTGGTTCTAACTTTATACCAGCAAATTCAACTTGTTTTTTTTTTTGTGTGAAATCTATAACTCTAAATCTTCGAAATTTAATTTTTCTTATCCAATAATCGACATGGAAAATCTAACCCAAGGAAAAAAAAAAAACCAACTTAACTAAAACATGACTTTGGATATATAAAATTACAAAAAACTTATCCCTAATCTTCTAGATCACAAATAAATATACAAAACTTTTTTTTTTTATCAAAATTATATATTTTTTCTTTGGTGAACTGTCACATGGATTAAGAACATTTAAAAGCTTTCAATCTACTTTAACTTAATTGTAAAAACTTATGATATAAGTTGGAAAATATGGATTTTTGAGTTTAATATTTTATTTCTTTTCTTTTTCTTCCTTTTCATTCTTATTTCTCGGCTTAAACGTTGAAAAAATTGAAATAAAAACAGAGTAGGAGAGTGTAAAGAAATTAAAGATGGTGTGTTTATAAATTAATTGTTATGAGAAACCCATCAATAGGAAAATTTGATCATGCCATCATAACTTGACAATGACCCTCCTTTCTTTCTTTTTGTTCATCATCTTCATTATGCTTGAACCTATTCTATCTAGATCTCTCATTATGAAAGTCACAAATACAAACTATGGGCATTTATGACGATGATTCCTTTAGTGATAGCATCATAATGCATGGCCATGAGCTTAATTCATGTGTCATGTGAATGGCTACAACGATTTATTTTTTTTTATACATTTTTGTAAAACATAAGAAAATATTTAGATATATAACATTTACCGTCTACCCATACAAAAATCAACATAACCAACTAATAAAAAAAGAACTTATATATAAATGGTCTTAAAAAAGAAATGTCAAATGACATTAGAGGGAGAGAGATTTGGCTTAAAAAAGTATAGTGATTGTCTTTTTACATGCCTCTTTTTCTTTTTTTCTTTTTTTAGTTATAGACAAATCAGCTAGTATAAATTACCAAATTAGTTGACAAAAATATTATAAAAAATTAGTTTATTTTAAAGAAAACAACATATTACTAATTTGTCAAAAAAAATAAATAGAATAATAAAAATAAAGATGAAGGTAATATTAGTCATGCTAATTCATAAAAGGGAAAGTAACTTAATATATAAATGATTTAAGTGTATTTACAAACTTGAGGAATGTCATGTTAGCTACTATATTTCTTTGGTGACATTCTATTCATAAAAGATTTCTCTCGCTTACTATAATACAAACAGCTTATAAATCCTTTCTAACCATCCACCATCAATGTTACACGAAAAGCATAAAACTAAAATATAATAAAGAAAAAGTTTTCAACTCTTAATCCTACACATTCTCTTAATGTAAAATTTTGACAAATAACCATATACTCTTTTGAAGAAGACAAACAACTACAATATATAATAGCAAATTTTCTCATCCCAAGAATAAACATGAGTAATATTAAAGATAGGATACATTACCATATATGAAATTTGTTTACCTATGACATGAACATTGCTTACATAACATAAGGTTAAGATAAACAAAATTAAACTTCAAATAGGTTAAGGGGAAAAAAATTAATATTGAAACTAAATTTCATTTGATAACATTGTTACTTTATATACTTGGGAGTTTTTAGGAGGAAATTAGAAGGTAACTGCTTAAAAAATATTTCCTTTCCAGTGAACCTAAAATGCAAGATGTATAATCTTTGTGACTTTGGTTTTTCCATAGCAATAACTTGTGTATACACCACTACGACATTAACTAAAAAAACATAACATAAGATTAACATAAATAAAATTAAATTGGTTATTGAAAAAAAAAATTAATACTAAAACCAACTTTCATTTCAAACCATCATTAATTTACATACTTGAAGTTTTTGGGTGGACATTAGAAGAGAAACATTTCTTTTCAACATACCCATAATGTAAACTAGATAAACATCTAAAATATTGCTTAGCTAGTGAAACCTAAAATCTTTCCATCAAACAACTAATGCTATATCAAATCCAATTTACGAATTCAAATCACTAACAATAAGAAACAAAAAATAAGAACCTATACAAATAAATTACCTCTCGTATTCAATCCAAAACCCCTTCTCTTTTGGCTATCTCCTCTTTACTCTAGTAAAGCCCCAAATCCAACAAAAATTACGTAACACATCAATTAAATAAATTTAAACCCTTACAGAAATTCACATCATAAAAGAACACATAAATTATACTTAATTCTTAGCTTCTCTAACTCTGCACTTCTTTGGATAACAATCTTTGTTAGCCTTACCGCGAAAATTGAATTTGTGATGCCAAATTGTCCTAAGCCTAGTGGCATCATGTGTGCATCCAATCATTTAGCAATCATCATCTCAAAAAATCAAAACTGAAAACCTAGTGTTAGCATTGAAGAACCCAATATTAGCTTAGTCAATCCTACAAAAATTACATAACACATCAATTAAATAAATTTAAATCTTTACAGAAGTTCACATCACAAAAGAACTAATACTATATCAGCTCCAATTCATGAATTCAAATCACTAACAATAGAAAACAAAAAAAAAAAAAGAAACTTATACAAATAAATTAGCTCTCACATTCAATCAAAACCTCTTCTCTCTTGGCTGTTTCCTCTTTGCTCTTGTAAAGCCCCAAATCCAATAAAAATTACATAACACATCAATTAAATCAATTTAAACCTTTATAGAAATTCGCATCACAAAATAAAACATAAATTATACTCCAATTTTACCTTCTATAACTCTACACTTTTCTAAATATCAATCTTTATGGATCTTACCATGAAAATTGGTTTTATGACACCAAATTGTCTTAAGATCGACGGTGCTACGTGCACATCCAATCCTTTAGTAGTCACCATCTCGAAAATCAAAACTAGAAACCTAATGTTAGCATAGAAGAACCTAATATTAACTTAGTCAATCCAATAAAAATTACATAATGCATCAATTAAATAAATTTAAACCTTTATAGACACTCACATCACAAAAGAAAATATAAATTATACTTCAATTTTACCTTTTCTAACCTCGCACTTCTTTGGATATCAATCTCTATCGTTCTTACTACGAAAATCGACTTTATGATTCCAAATTGTCTTAAGGCCCGTGGTGCCTCATGAACATCTAATCCTTCAACACTCATCATCACTAGATCATTTCTATCCTTATTGATTTGAATAAGAAATGGATAAGATTGAAAAAGAAAAGTGTCTAATATGGAGAGAGAGTGTAGAGAAAAAACTGCATAGCAATTTTTGGAGAGAGTATAGAATGATGGTGGCTTTTGGGAATGATTTTTTTTGTTATGGAAAAGATTTAAAAACTAGGCATGTATAGTATATGAAGGGGCATAAGAAACCGTAATGGAGAAGTTACAAACTTGGAGATTGGTTTTTTTTTTTTTTTTTATGTCAGTTTCATCCTTTTTATAAAATATTTATGGTTTTAATAAGTAGTTTTTAGTGTTGGTTTTTTTGTTACAAAATTTTAATTAGAGGACTAAATGATAATTTAAGGAGGGATGGTTACTTAAAGTTCAATTGGCTTTAATAATATAGATAAGATATATGAGTTTTTTTTCTATAATAGGCATTAAACTACTGCTAATATTAATAGATTATGAAAGATAGAAGAGGAAAAGATATAAAAAAGAAATTTGATAGGTACAAGAAAATTAAAAATTTTAGCAATAAAACAAAATATAAGATGAGAAATAAGTAATTCTTGTTTACATTTGCCCTGATAAAATATCCCTATAATTCTTCCTTCATGTTATTTACGGAATTTGGATGTTTTTTAGTTGTAATTGACTCCAAAAAGCAATGGAACGAATTAAACGAAAAAAAACGTGCACTGAATATCCAGGTATATAAAAGAATATTAATGCCAAAGTATATATATATCGTCCAACAAATACGTCGTTTGCTACAATATAGAAGAAAGGGCACCACTGCTATATTTTGTGATTCACCATTCCCCATTAGGTGACAATAGGCTTTCCACATAGATTTGAGCCGAATACGTCCACGAATCTTCAAATAAAATAACTTTATTTGCACCATTTTTCTTGTGGTAAATTGCATCACCACTGTGTCCCATTAGCACAAATTCATCGTCCCACGTGCACAAGGGATGGTAAAAACATTGAGTTGGAGAAGGAAAAGTGTGGATCTTCACCCAAGATTCTTTCACTCCAAACTCCTTCATCACCCATATATCAATTTGAGAATTATGGTCATACAAGGCACACACATCTCCGTGTAACTCGCCAAGCATATAATACCTTATTTCAGTAATATTTTCGTATACCGGAAGTGGATGTTCTTGAAACGACTCTTTAACTAAATCAAAAGAGATAAATATCTTCCAGCTTTCGGCCTTGAAATAGTCTATGCTCCGGATAAAAGCGTTTCCACAGCAAGGAGAGGAGCCATCTAATCTATAAGGTGAGTTTGCGATCCTTTTCCACGAATTCGTG
Organism: Lumnitzera littorea; assembly: GCA_024138015.1. Lineage (NCBI taxonomy): Eukaryota > Viridiplantae > Streptophyta > Magnoliopsida > Myrtales > Combretaceae > Lumnitzera > Lumnitzera littorea. Next base: position 87,652,662 of record JAMXBB010000010.1, read on the forward strand.
CGTAAAGAATACAAACTCGCTCGTCTTTTAGAAACCTCAACCACTTTATAGTCATTTGCTATGCTATCATAACCAAAATTAAAGACGTTATTCATCCTGTTGTGTGTTTGCAGCCCTCCATCCGGTGTTGTTAATCCCACTACAATTCCATTCGAGCTTTCGGCCCTGAACGTCCTCCATACTTTTTGTTTGATCCCTTATTGTTGTATATGCTTCCCAATAAAATTTTCTAAGCCGTATTCAATGTAAGTATCCACAATGCACTTGTGTGTATAAAGATGTTCCTTCTTCTTTGAGTGTACTTCTGCAGAGATTTGCCTCTATGAAACTTGTGTCATTACTGAGTGCCTCTTTTAATGGTAACTTAGATGGCCCTTCTACTACTAATTATTAAAGTTTTTTTCCCCTATTGTTAAATTTTCAGGAACCAAAGTGAACATTGGAAGCATTACTGGTGTCTCATCTATACTTGGAACAGTTGCCTTTTGGCCACATTCTGCATTTGCTATTATAGACAGCAAGTTGCTTGATGGCCAGATGACAGCTTCTTCTATAAAGATAGATCTTTTATTACAGGCGATGTGTAGCTTTGGATGATTTCTCCAGTGGCTATAGTGTAGGTCATGATGCTTTAGTGGAAGCAGAACATCTCAACAGGCATGGTGATCTGGACAGAGAAGATGATCGCAGTACATTCTTGGCCATTGTCAGGAAGCTCTGACTGCCAGTTTTCTTTGTGTTTACTGTGTTGGTGAACTTGGATTGGCCTTTTGATCTTATGATAAAAGTTCCTTTCCTTCTGAGCACAAAGCCTAGCTCCTTATCAGTTTTATATTTCTATTGAACGGGTAGTGTGTTAGTTGCCGATTGCTATGGCGTGCTTTTAGGATGCATCGATTGAGAGATGTTCTTTCTATAGCCTGTCACGCATCCCCGATAGATTTTTTATTCGACATGTTTGTAGCTCCACAGTCAGTCGCCGGGCTTGAATGTCTGCTCCTGATGCTTTTCCTTGTACTTGGACGCATTAAGGGCTTAGATATTTCCATCAAGCTGCTTGTTTTTGGTTGAGATGATCTGGTGGTTGATTGCGTTGGAATGAAATTTGGCACCAAGACCATTCTATGTGATATATATATATATATATATATATATATATATATATATATTTTCTAATGAAAAAGGTTACCACTTATGGCTATAACATGCGTGGGAGGTTGTAATGTGAACTGGTTCTTGTACTTAACTAGACAGATTTTACAAGATATTTTCACCCAATAGATAGGATGGACAATTAAGGTGTGTAAATTATCACCTATTGTCAAATATAGGGATCGATGTACAATGCTTTTCAGCCTAGCAATGGGTGATGAGTTTGTGGTTGTGTTTGTCGGTAGTCCTTTGGCAAGGGGTGGGTTTGGCCATTGCTTGAATTGATTCATACTTGTATCACTCTGGTTTACCGTGTGAAATAAATGCTGCTCTCGCTGCCCAAAACTGCACCAGTAATTTAGCAATCCTCCAGTAGAATCAACAGAACAAATTATGATTTGACATCAAAATCCAACCAATGATTATTTCTCTTTTCCTATGTTCATAGTTGAAAGGACCAAAATCTAAGAATACTTTTTCAAATATATATATATATATATATATTTCTTTTGTTTAATGATTTATACCCATATTGCCTTCTTCCATGCCTCAATCTACTATGTAGAGCATGTTGATGTTTATTCAGTAAGGAGCTAAGGGACATATAGGTACTGTCGTACAAGAAGGCCGTACACTACTCATCTTTTTTCCAGGCCTAATGTAAGCTTCTTGTATCTCCTAAAGTTATGATAATGATGGATATGTAACCTATAAAGATGTGTTCATTACTTATGAATGGAACTTCGTCAAGATTTCTTGAAGTAAAATGATTGAACCCAGTTTCAGTTCACTTTCTTCTTTTAGATCCCATTAAAGTGTGCAGACATGTTCGATTTTCTAGAAAAATGCTCGAGATCTACATGATTTCTCAGAAGTCTCTCTCCACCTGTGTAATCCTAAAAGTTATCTAGCTTTCTTATTCCCTGTAAAATTAAGTCAACCATGTTAATATACTCAGTTTATCTGTTTACCTAATATGCATTATTTCATATGGAAGATTATTTGCTTGCTTTTGCAGTCTCCACATGCTAAAAAGGTAGATGTTGAAGACTGTAAGATCCTTTGCGTTGCTCGAAATGAAATGAGGGATCAGAAATGCACGCTGGTGGTTATTGCCATTTTTTCCTCCAGAGGACATTTTTAGCATTAGAAGATGGAGCTCTAGATCACCAAAGAATTCAATACGGTAATCCTGCTGTAAACACTTCTACATCCAATAATTAGTAATGATAATACCTTCTCCAGAAAGGGTATCTATTTATTGTTTGATCTTCTTTCATTGTCTACTTTTTTGTTGAATAATTGTTCTTCGATCAGGGTTTCTGCATTCTGTTCCTATTAAGATAGGTGTAAGTTGTCCAAAGTATATTTTCTTAGTTCAAACAGGATTGCATCCGTCTAGCCTATGTCCCCTCCTTTTTCTTGTGCAATTTAAATGAGCTATAACTATAACTTATCTTTTGAATGTGTTAGAAGTTCGATCTCTTAGTCTTAGGTGCACATACATAATATAGATGCTGTTTGTCCTAGCATGGGCACCTAGCATAACAAAGTGGAGCAATCATGGGATTATTCAAGATTTACTTCGATTATCCACCAGGCTGAAACTTGCAATTTAAAGTAGGTTCCCCAGGTTGGTCATCTCTCTGCGCTTTGTCATGAATTGATGGTGTCTAAAGACTACACATGTGCGTGCATGTGCACACAAGCACAAGCAATGTACTGAAGCAGAAGAGACTATGAAATTTATTTATTTTCATTGAATCACCATAATCTGAAAACAAGAACACAGCATGGAAATCAACTGGAACAGAATGATTCTCTAGGTAGAACAAGCATGAAGAGGATTTTAGTTAAGGGAGTGGGACCAATGGTCGTATGTTGCAAGTGTAAGTGACAGAGTCAAACATCCGATGTCTTTGAATCGGGTGTGGGTCCATAGTTGATGGAGGACCCATTTGAATGATACGGGTTCTGTAGAAGATTGTTAAAGGCAAAAAGCACATTCAAGGTAAAATGCCTTAAAATTGCCTGAGGCGAGAAGTGAAAAAAAAGTGCTTGCCTGAGTGAAGCAAAGTGTAAATATTAAAAATTATAAAAAATATATTGATTTATAAAATTATAAACATTAATATTTAATAAACAATTATATTTTTATTAAACTATTAACAAAAACAATTTAAACAAGTCAGATATAAGATAAGTATTATATTATGTCAATTATTTTTCTAATTAATATCGGAATATTGAAAATATTTTTTCATATCAAGCATAATATATGTAAAAGAATCAAGTTAAATTTTTTGAAAAAAACTATTTTAGTTTTTAATATTTTATTTTAACAGTTTTTGTTTCACTTTTGAGAAAAAAGAAAAGTAATAGAGAAAATCGGAATAAAAAAATAACAACCTTTAGCACCACATATACCACAAAGATAAACTCCTAACTGATATTACATTATAAAGTTTGTGTTTTAGTACATTTACTATCTTACATTTCTATTATTTTTCAAATACAATCATTATATTCCATAAGTGCTTTAAAATTTTTCCTCTTTTGGCAGCTTTTTCTTCAAGCCAGCGCCCTAGCGTTTTTGCTCCTTGCGCTTGACGACCAAGGCGCGTGCTTTAATGAATGCGCTTCGCATTGGTACCCGCAAGGTGCATCCTTACGCTTCGCTTTGAGGTGCTCGCTTAAGCACAAAAGCACTCGCTTTTGACAACATTGGTTCTCCATACGAAAGTCGGGCTGTTTCTCTGACTGCTGGGAGTGGTCTGATGCTGAATCTTTGGCTGCTTCGGCAGGCTCCAGTGGGGTGGGTTCTTTAAACCGATGGTGGCAGAATATACAGACAGCAACTTGTTTGTAGCACTTGAAAAGGCATTTAAGGCACACCTCCTATGGGCACCTACGTTGTGTGGCGTGTAACTTATGCCTCTTGAGATGGCATTTTCCACAGGTAAGGGTTCTTTTTTAATCCCACGCTTTCTTTTGCACGCATGTTTAGCATCAGTTTCGTTTTCACACTTTGTGTTCTGGGGCACTGTTTCATGCTTTCATTCCTAGGACGAGGGTCCCGGTGTCCTTTTCTTATCTTTGTTCCCCGATTCATCCATTGCCTCCAGTCGTATGAGTCCTGCATTGGAATGTTTAGCATCGGTTTCCTTTGGGCACCTACGTTATGTGGCATGTAACTCATGCCTCCCGAGATGGCATTTTCCGCAGGTAAGGGTTGCTTCATTTTAATTCCATGCTTTCTTTTGCATGCATGTTTAGCATCGGTTTCGTTTTCACGCTTTCTATTCTGGGGCACTGTTTCATTCTTTCTTTCCTGGGATGAGGGTCCCGGTTTTCTTTTCTTATCTTTGTTCCCTGATTCATCCATTGCCTCCGGTCGTATGTGTCCTGCATTGGAATGGAAACATCAAAATCCAATTTATATCTTGAGTAGTTTTGGTGGATTTAAAGCAATTTTTAACAATATCTTTTCTTGGTTTTTCGTATTAGTATCAAAGAAAGAGCATCAACTCAGAGGGAAACTTTCTTTCGGCCTGAAAGAGTCAAGAGTTGCTGATTGAAACGAGGAGAGTGAGTGAAAAAGGAAGGAAGAAGGTTGGCAATGGCAAACCTATAGGTTGCAAGACAAGATGGGACACCCCAGAAGTGAATGTGTATATAATGAAGGCCAGTAGAATAAGGCAGTTTAAATGGTACTGGTAGATTGTGGGCTGACAATGCCTATGTATATTTAAAAGCATTATTCATTTGATTTAATTTAATAATTGCATTACGTGATTCGTTTCATGCAAGGGAAATCCAGAATAATATTCTAAAAAGAACTAATATGGAAATCTTGGAGGAAGGCATCATAACTCGACAACGTTAAGTTCATCGAAGTGCTCAAGGATCACCCGTTGTTGGTCTTCTTTTCGTGTTCAATTCTATACAAATAGAAAAAATAAAGAAAGAAAGAAAGATAATAATAAATAAATGAAATTTAGAATGATATACTAACAGAACTAATTTGAAGATGGTATTGATCTTTCTTTCCCCTTTGAACGAAATTGTATGTTTTTTCTAAAGGTTTTTATTAAAGGAAATAAAATGCTGAGAATGCTAACTGAAACCTTATATAAAATTATTTATCGAATGATAATTATAAACATATAAGGCATAAACAAATATGTCTTTTCCAATTAATCATTTAACTATCCTTGTTATGGGTAATGTTTATTATTATGGTGCTTAGAGTGGAACTTAGACACTATATTAGGATCCTAAACAACTCTTAATTTTAAGTATCAATCTTTTATTTTTCTCTATACATATTATTATCTATTAAACAATAAATATAAAAACATCAATTATAAACAAACGTATTTTCCTAATGATATCTTAGTTTATCATTTTAGAATTCAATACGAATTAAAAGAGAGTAATATAGTTATTTCATGTAGAATAATAGAAAATATTTTAAAAGATGAAGAATCTAAAGACACACATTTCAAAAGTCGGTGTCGTTGATATATGAAGGCTGCCAACAAAGATGTTACATAAATTCAACAGCTCTTCAGTTATCAATATTTGGGAGTGTATGCAATCATAAAAGAAATTATATTTTGGGAAATCAATAGCATATATCTTTATAAGGGGAGAGGAGAAAAAAAAAAAAAAAGAAGACCTCCGAAATAGACTTGTCAATGTGTAATATAAAACCTAGTACCTAAAAGATATGGAGCCATGCACAAATAAATCTAAAGAAAAATTTTTCACATTAATATGAGGTAAAAAAATTACAATGATACCAAAATATATCATATTAGTTTGGTTCAGTTTTTATTTTGAAGTAAATCAAATCATAAAAATACAATTCAACTTTTTATAACTTTAAATGAAATTGTATGTTTCAAATCAAGAATTTTTTCAAACCATAAAATTTTGATTTAATTTGATTTAGTTTACTAATTGAGCAATAATTTATAACCAAGAAAAGTATATTGGCATAACCTATAAGTTGATATGAAAAGTACTAAATTCATTTGATAATAATAAGTATTATTATCATATAGAAGATAGATGGAATCAACATTCATGCAACTAAAAAATTTCATGTCTTTAAAACCAAATTTTATTCTTTTAAACTAGTATATCGTATAAATTTCGAATAATCCTAAATATGAAATTTAAAAATTATGGCAGTAAAAGTTATCTATATATATATATATATATATGTTTCAATAAATATAAACTTAAAAATTCGTTTATGAACTATATCACAATTTAGTCTAATCTCTCATTAATTTGATTTGATTAAAGTAGATAGTGAAATATCACTTGTGTTGCTTGTTGAATATTATTATTTTCATCAATATAACTTAAGCAATCAAAGGGGGTTATGCGATCGAAAAAATTTTAATTTTTAACAAATAGCCAATTTAGGCCTCCTCTCTTGGTTACTTCATCAGGACATGCAATTAGTAGTTTGTTTGATGAAAAGATTGAAAGTTATTTTTTTACTAAATCTTTTATGGGGTTAATTTTTTTAATTTTATATATAAAGATGGTTGTTGTTTCCTTTTTTAACACTTAAGACCAAAGTGTGGCTCTCCCATTTTAATGTCGTAGATTATAGATAATATTATTTGTTAGCATAAGAGAATTGTATATGAGCATAGAAGATTTGTCAAGGATATAAGAATGGTAAGTTAATTAAAGTTTAGAGGATTTTCGTAAAACGAATAAGAAATTGTAGAATTTTAAGGATTCGAAACTAAGTTGGATCGAATTATTTTTTGAAGGTCTAGCTCCACTTATTAGATGCATTTGGATAATATATGTAATCTAATGTATTTTGCTAAGTAGGACCAATATCCAAAATGATTAAATTAAGGAGGATGATTTTTTGTTATTTAAGTTGAATTTTTATAGAATCTTTAGTAGTATTTTGAATTAATTGGAAATTCATAAGATAATTATCTTGATAAGTTGTTTGAGTTATTTATATTGACAAGACATGATGTAAAGATATGATAGAGCTGAAATTAAGAATCTCTTATCATTGATGATCAGCAAATATATCGAAATTCATGTTTAAACTTCATATGCAGAGATATTGTGCAAATTTGATGAAGCCTATTAAGATAAAAACTTCTATAGTTCAAATCAAGCCAATTATGGTGCAAAATATCAAGAAATATGTCAGAAAAGTTTTTAGACACATGAAATTGAATATTATCAGTTCAAATTGGAAATTCAAAGTTAGCCAATCTAGAAGATTTTTTGCAAAAAAATAACTGATATGCTTTTATCCAACGGCCAATTCAGGTTTCGCAGATAATTATTCAAGATTACCACATCTTATCATCTAGCCATTACAAGAGGAAGCCACATATATAAGATCGATTCAAATTTCGAAGATACGTTGCGTTGATAACAGAGCACTCAAAATAAGAGTCTTTCTTAGGGATCCGACTGCTTACATGAATTTCGTATTTTATATTTCTGCTTCGTGCTTAAACTGAGAGGATTTAGAAAATAAATAAATAAATAAATAAAGGTCTATATCCTTCATCAGCCTCGCTCCAGCTCTCGCATTCTACGTTATATCTATATCCTGAACTTGCCGCCGCAGCCACCCACTCAACCGGAAGGTCTGCAACTCTCTCTCTCTCTCTCTCTCTCTCCCCCTCCCTCCCTCTCTCTGTGTGTTGTTTGGTAGCGTAGATGCTTTGCTGGTGGTTGTTTTACCTGCCGCTATCTTCGTAATTATAATTAGCCAGAAAACCATAATCCCTGTTTGTTTCTTTGCAGAGAACCGCATTCCGTTGCTCCCTTTTCTAATTCAATCAATGGATTCAATTTGCCAAACAAGAAAAAAATCAAGGGATTCAAATTCAGGTTTTTATTTTTTATTTTTTTCCTCTACCCCAAAAAACTAAATTATATATATATTAAATATGATATTAATTATAAGATCTTAACAATACACTATAATTTGCTTTTCTAAAAGTTTTGGTTCCAGAAGAAATCATTATTGAAATTCTTTCAAGGTTGCCAGTAAAGGCTTTATTGCGTCTTAGATGTGTATGCAAATCCTGGAAGGGCTTGATTTCTGATGCCTATTTCATTAGAAAGCACTTGCTTCACGTGTCATCAATGGACTATCCTTCACGCTACCATATTCTCTTTACCGATGAAAACATCACTCGTTTAGAAGCTGTTTCTTTAGACTCTTTGGTGGGTTCAAAAGATTATGAGTCCATTCCAAACCCCCCAAGGTCTATTCTACGATTGGAGGAGACTCAGTTCGGAAGCCTGCAGCCGGTGGGTTCGTGCAATGGATTGATCCTTCTGCTCGACCGTGATACAGGCACTCTCTTACTGTGGAATCCAAGCATTAGAGAAACTAAGATATTACCGGATGGAGGGCTGCAAACACACAACAGGATGAATAACGTCTTTAGTTTTGGTTATGATAACATAGCAAATGACTATAAAGTGGTTGAGGTTTCTAAAAGACGAGCGAGTTTGTATTCTTTACGAGCGAATTCGTGGAAAAGGATCGCAAACTCACCTTATAGATTAGATTGCTGCTCTCCTTGTTGTGGAAACGCTTTTATCTGGACTATAGACTACTTCAGAGCTGAAAGATCGAAGATATTTATCTCTTTTGATTTAGTTAAGGAATCATTTCAAGAACATTCACTTCCGGTATACGAAGATAATACTAAAAAAAGGTATTATAGGCTTGGTGAATTTCACGGAGATGTGTGGGCCTTGTATGACCATAATTCTCAGATTGATATATGGGTGATGAAGGAGCTTGGAGTGAAAGAATCTTGGGTGAAGATCCACACTTTTCCTTCTCCAACTCAATGTTTTTGCGTTCCTTTGTGCACGTGGGACGATGAATTTGTGCTAAAGGGACATAGTGGTGTTGCAATTTACCACAAGAAAAATGGTGCTATTAAAGTTATTTTATTTGAAGATTCATGGACGTATTCAGCTCAAATCTATGTGGAAAGCCTAGTGTCACCTAATGGGGAATGGTGAATTACAAAATATAGCATTGGTGCCCTTGCTTCTATACTTATTTGTAGAAAACCACTTATTTGTTGGATGATCAAGAGCGCAAAGCTCTGTATACACCTACTTTGGCATTAATATTCTTTTATATAACCAGATATCGTTGTATGTTTTTTCCGTTTAATTCGTCCCGTTACTTTTTTAAATCATCTATAACCTAAAATCATCCTAATTTCGTAAATAATATAAAGAAAAAATTATAAGGATATCTTATCGAAGTAAATGTAAACATCAATTACTTATTTCTCATCTTATATTTTGTTTTATTACTAAAATTTTTAATTTTCTTATACCTATCAAATTTCTTTTTTATATATTTTTCTCTTATATCTTTCATAATCTATTAATACTAGTAGTAGTTTAAGGCCTAAAAAAAAAAGAAAAACCCTCTTATATATTATCGTATCACTGGTTGTTCATTGACATCTACAAAACTTAGAATTTGCTTAGATGATGTATGTCTGGATAGGAACTAATGTTGGTATTGGGGGTCACAAAGATAACAATGGTTCTATCGATCTACAATCTCTACTACTTGTAATACCTTAAGCTAAAAGTAGTAAATGCCACATCAATACTAATTAGAATCATTTGTATCAAGTGGTTAAAAAAAAACTCATTAATGTTTATTAATTTAATTAGTTACTACTTTTAGCCCATAGTATTACGAATAGTGTCAAAACTAGACCTTTGCTAGATAACATTTTGCTTGTATGGATATGTAAGGATTATCATTCCTATGCTTATATTTAATCAAAACCTAATTCTAATCTCTTGCAAATTCTGAATAGAAAACCTATGTCCTCCCTCAATGATCTAACCTATAAGAATGAAAGGTGGCACTTTTCCGAATTAAAGTTGAAGTTTAGATAGAAAATCATATGGAATAATTTACCTACTAAGGATAACTTGAGAAGCAGAGGTTTCAATAGAAGTGTAGACAAGTCTTGGATTTTATATAGATGTAGGTTTTGCGAATGAATTGGATAGAATAAAATGGGTTAAAAAGAATACTCAATGGAAATGTTGAAACTGGAAGAGTAGGGATCCCTAAAGCTCTATTATCCTAGAAAACATTTGGAAGGAAAGAAACAATATAGTCTTCAATCAAAGTACAGGTCAAAAAGACTAGAAGGGTAGAATCCGAAAGGAAGCCAAGGAATGATGGACAATCTAGAGAGCAAAGAGGCTAGAAGCAAACCTAAGGAGGTTTCTAAAAGGATGGATGGAGCTAGAAATGGGATGGATAAAAGGATAGTAGAAGAATCTTGCCCTAAAATTGATCCAATTTTCTCTTTGATCCTCTTTATTATTTTTGATGAATAAAACTCAACTGGTAGTCTCAAAATTTGATTCATAAAGCCATTGCGTTAAACTCCATTACTTCTTAAAACATCCTAGTTAGTTCATCATTTTATTTAAATCGTAAACTTACTTAGATTAGTATCGTTAAAAATTGAAATTAAGGTTCCGATTTGATTATTTTAAAATCTTTATTTTCACGTATACACTAAGTATAGTAAATTTTATTTTTCAAATAGCATATAATAATTTTATTAGTACTTTAAATTATGATAATTGTATATATGATTATTTATTTTTATTTATATATATTTTTTTTCTTTCTTTTCTAAATACTATACTTTTTCATCTCAATTAATGTTTTACCTTTCTATTTTAGATATAAATACTCGTTCCGAAATATTCTGAAACCCACCCTAAACCCTATCATTTCTTTCTTTTTTCAGCCACAATTGTCCTTCTTTCTCTCGGCTCTCACTGTCTATCTCTCGGCATTCCATTTCTTTTCTTTTTCTTTCAGGCAACCCCCTCTTTGATCATTAGACTCTACCCCCTGCAAATCCCCGTTCCCTATGGTTCTTCCCCTTTCGTTTCCCCCCCCCCAACAATCCAAGCCTTTAATACTCGACCCCACCCTTAACTTAAATTTTATTTTCAGCCGCCATTTCTCCAACAAAAACTTGTTGAGACTCCAATTTCTGATCCTTTTCTAAATTTGTCATCACCGTCCCTATACAAGCAGTCATCGGCCCTATGCCCTCAATTTCTTCGCGCCCAAATTATTCATCAGTTCTTTCAAATTCTTTTTGGGATTTCATGCACAGCTGCTTTAGTGTGTCTTCGTTTCCATGTGTTTCGATTTCATCCGGTAAACGTTATTAAATAATTATTTGAATATATTATTATTTTTCATATTTTAATTCTTATATTATTGTTTGTATTAGATTCTCATTTATCGTCATTCGGTGTTCCCCATCTCAATTGCCTTCAAAAGTCATTTCGAACTGATATTCGGTACCATACTTTGATTGTATTATTTTATTATTACTATTATTTTATTTATTATCTGCATTGTTAGTTTTAATTAAATATTATTAATATTCAATTACTGCCTTTAAATTATTTATTTATCATGCTATATAATGTTATTTATATAAGAGTTGTTGTTAAATATATATTTTATCATATTTCGGATTGTTAGTTAAACATATATATGTAAGCTGAGTCACTATTTTCTACGTAATTATAGGATTATATTAATGATCGTAATTTATTTAGAAGTCCTAAGTGTCGATTTGATATACTATAATACTATACTGTTACTAGTATGTCTTATATATATATATATATATATATATCTATATATATATAGATAGATATATCAATGGTATTACAATTTAAGCATGTCATCACAATGGTAGTATTAATGCATAGCATATTATATTACTCATAGTATGTTTAATTTATCTATTTATTATTATTTTATCATTCCTTACGAGTTTTATGAATTATATTATTTTTTTATTAAGTACGTGTTACTTATTTACCATTGTTGATTCGATAATCATATTACTCAGTACTTTAGTATTGTGTCCTTAGTATACTTTCTTTTATATATAGCTATGTTATATATATTACGTACTTTATAAATTTCTATTAAAGTGATCTTTTGTATATAGTTATGTCATCTTTTAGTTTAATCATATTAGGTTTTATTCGATGATTTCTTTTGGGACCTTAATTGTTTAGATCATAAGCTCTTAGATAAATTTCTAGGTAGGACTTAACTCCTGAATGCTTAAGAGATAATGTGTACTTGCTTTCTTTTAGATTTGTGGTGTTCAATTTCCTTTGTTGAGGTTTGACTTTTGTTTAGGTTGAGATCAGAGTATTGTATTCAATCTTGGAGCGATTCCGGGTCCATAGTGTTAATTGTTACTTGTGTTTGATAGGAATTAATAATCAAACTGGACTAAATCTATATTTGACCTAATTACTTTGGTTTGCTGATTTTACTTGATCCGCTCACTCTAGGGGCCCACAATGGTAATTTCATAGAGGAGCAACCACTAATCATGTGTGAGGTTTTCCTATTAGACTTTCGTATGGGATGACGCAACTAGAATAGTAGGTTTTGGACTCTAGTTTTTAGGCGTAATGGACTTAAAGGAAAACACATATCTACCTACGTATGTGGGTAAAGACTAAGTGTGTCGGGGTTTGAATACCCCTTTGTTATTCTGTGAGCCTAAAATAAGATAATTAGATTGTTGATTACATTATCTTCCATTAATTGTATATCTATATGTGAATGATTTGTCTGGCATACATATGTGTTTGTACACCTGTACTAGGCTTCGGCTCATTCTTTTCTCTTTTAAGTATTAGCTTTGAGAATCTTCTTATTTATGAGGAGACATTTGTCGACGACATATAGGAAAAGGATGGAGTCGAGTATCTATATTTCTATGATGACTAGATAGGATGATATTTATGTTATTGATGGTTTATGTTTTATTAAGGATTTTGTATTTTGAGAAGATAGACTCCTTTCGATATCTAAGGATTTTAGTCATTTGACGTATCTTATGTTTTGGTTGTAGATCGGGACACTTCCCATCTTTTAGATGTTACAGGGTTATATGAGGCTATGAGTGATGCAGTTTCCCTTCCTTTGTGGATATTTATATATTTTGTATTATGATTTTTCCTTATTTCGATTGTAGATTTAGAAAGCCTTACATATTCTGAACTAATCGGGATATGTGGCGAGTTGTAGCACCATTTAAGGTCTCGAGGCGTTACATATCTAGTCTAAAGTCGAGTTCCCATCTTTTTAGTATGAGAAATCTTCTATTGATAAACTAAGGTCCATTTCTCATGATCTATTGAAAATCCTCCACTCCATTCAATGAGACTAAGTAGCAACTTGTTCCAATATATATTAATTTAAATTTACTCAATACTCTTTACATTGTCCTTAGCTTTTCTAACATCAACTTTTTACCTATATTCACCCCATTACACTATTGATTATATGTAAGAATAAGAAATGCAATTGTAGAGAAAAAAACTAACATAAAAATTATTGACAAATATTGACAACACAAAACTGCATAAATATTTCTTTTTCTCTTATAGTAGTGTAGGATAATCATGCTAATAAAAGTTATTGGTTTTATTGTTAAACTTGCAAGGCGAGCTTATCTTTATTATGTGCTCATAGAATGTTCACATAACTAAGCTCAATCTCTTTAATGCTTTTGTCAAGCTTAAGGGTTGAGATAATCATTTCCATTTGATGCTTTAGAGTATAAAAATAATATGTTTGGTATGACAAATATATCATGAAAACAAAAGTTTCATTGAAATTGATCATACAAATAACAATAAGGTAATCAAAGATTCACCTCATAATAAAAAAAAAATGAAAAACAATGTATACCCATTTTAATACAGAAAATGATATATCTTCCTAAGTAAATTATTATTTTACTTCTAAATTATGTTTACAAATTAATAATCTCTCTTTAGTTAATAGTAATTAATACCAGCATTTTGTTCCTAAGGTATCTCTCTTTATTCACAATTTCCCATTTCTACATCTCCAAATTGCATGCCGTAGGCCACTTAAGAGGTCCCCATCCCCAAAAGACGTTAATTGAAAAAATAAAATATTTGTTGAGTATGGAGCAAAAAGCTTATCGATTGTAAAATAAAAAAACATTAAAAAAAAAGTAGTCTTATCAAATCAAGTTTCAATCTATAGAAGATATATATATAGATAGATAGATATCCATATTGATGAAAAGCTAATGAAGGGTGGTTTGTTAGTAATTTAAAAAGTTAATGAGGGATAGATAAATTTATATTGGTTATTTATTAGCGGGTATTGAAAAATTGATGACGAATGGAATATAAATAAAGTAAGTAAAAGTTGGTGAAACAAACATATAGAAGAAAAAGTTAAATATCAGAAAGTAGGGTTATAATATAAATAATTGTTGGTTTACGTTAATGTGTATTTATTATGGTTTTACTTTATAGGGTTATTAATATTCAACAATAATAATAGTCAATATTACTATATATTAATGTACATTTAGTATTTTTTGCTCATATTAATAGAAATTGAAATTAATAAGAACTGAAATGTATTATTAATATGAATTTAAGGCATATTGTGAATAATGTTATTCACGTTAAAGGTATATAAGTAGGCTTTAACCTGTAGGCCGATCGGTTTAACTTGCTTTTAAAATGGATTTGAACTAAGGTTTTTTAGCCCATTTAAAAGTGAGCCAAATGAGCATAACCTATTTAACCTACGGGATAAAGTGGGTTGGTTTGGGTCTGCCCATTTATGCCTTTAACCTGCAGTTCAGCTCATTTAATCCACTTTTTAAACATGTTGAGGTTAAGATTTTTTTGCCCATTTAAAAAGCAGACCAAATAAACTTGATCCATTTAACCCGCAAGTCATAGTGGATTAGGCTAAGTTGGTCCGTTTAATCCATTTGCACATCTCTATCACATCTATGTTGATAACTAACTCTAGTTCTATGCTCATAAAGGAGAGAGAATCTCATTCTAGTAGATATAGCGATTGTGCTATCCTTATCATAGAATTGTCATTCTCCAAGGAAAGAAGGTAAACTCCATGATGTTCCAAACTACTAACTCTCTCATTTTCTCCATGTCCCCAATTTCCATGGCACATCTATTTTAGTTGACACAGTAAACTTGGTTTTGTCCAGCACATGTATAGTGATGAGCTTAGTAGGTATGTTTTTTATGACACCTCTAGGTATAGAGGCCTTTTGTTAATCACCTGCATGGTTGCTAGTGTACTTGTATCTGGATGTCTTTATGGTTTTTCGATGGAATCTATCAAGAAAGATAATGTCTGAGTTAGAGAAATGTAAAGAAAGTAAGAAGCTTTAGCAAACTTTAGTTGGGACTCAATGGACTCCATTTCAAACATGCAATGTTACCCATGGTTCAAGACTTGGAGTTCACTCTCCTACAATTTTATAAGGTTTTCCTATAATTAAAGGATGCAAAATACTTTCTTACAGACATTATGCACCACAAAAGAATTGAACTATGCCATTTAAATATGATATGACATACAGATTTGATAAACAATTTAGATTGCCACGATTCATAAGATTCATCCACTTAGTCCTTATCACTGCCTTAGGGTTATTAAAGATTTGCCCCCTAAATCTCGTTGGTCCTGCTCCTCTTCCTTGGGCATATAGTATAGGACAAAGATACGATGCATGCAATGTTGTGGAAATCTTGTAGCTTCTATACAATTCCAACTTGTGTGCATCATTATTACTCTTTTAAGTATTTTAAATGGACTTTTTGCATATAGTGCTAATTTTTAAGTGTGTGCACTTGAAACCTATTATTATTACTCTTTTTAAGTATTTTAAATATGGCCAAGTGTGTTTATGTGCATAATTATTTAATTCAATTTTTTTCCTTTCTCATCTTTTTCTTATCATTTCTATTTTTTCTTATAATTTTATACTTTTCTTATTGACATTAAAATGGCTTTATCATCACTAGATGAATACCATGTTAGCATTAGCACCATGTGATAACTAACCACTTTTTTATTGACATTAAAATGCCTTTATTAACCCTAGATGAATACCGTATTAGCATCATGTGATAGCTAACAACCACAACAAATGTAAGGATGGACACAAGATTATATAAATTTGGAGGGGTGGGGGGTTGGGGTAGAGGGGGTGTGGGTGGGGTGGGGGGTTTGTATGGGGGTGTAAGGGTGCCGAAGGAAAGGGTTGTGAAGTTGCCTTGATTAATTCAATGTTAAAATTATCAGTAGTAAAGTATCTATGTATTATCATAATTATATTATATCTTATATGCGTAAAAGTATCTTATCATCTTATTAATAAGCTGAGCAACAACAGCTCCTAAAGTTGATAGGATTAAAAAAATTCTTTTAGGAAATGATTAAGAGTGATTAGTACACTTCTTAAGAAGTTAAATAATTAACTTTTTATATATGAAACTTGTGTAAGTTTTGCTTTTATCAAAAATAGATAAAAAATAATGAAATACGAAATTATAAGTAAAGAAAAAAAAAAGAAAATTAATAGAAATAGAAGTATTATACTATTTCTTTTCATTAGNGGGGGGGGTGGGGGTGGAGGGGGTGTGATGGGGGTGGGGGGTTTGTATGGGGGTGTAAGGGTGCCGAAGGAAAGGGTTGTGAAGTTGCCTTGATTAATTCAATGTTAAAATTATCAGTAGTAAAGTATCTATGTATTATCATAATTATATTATATCTTATATGCGTAAAAGTATCTTATCATCTTATTAATAAGCTGAGCAACAACAGCTCCTAAAGTTGATAGGATTAAAAAAATTCTTTTAGGAAATGATTAAGAGTGATTAGTACACTTCTTAAGAAGTTAAATAATTAACTTTTTATATATGAAACTTGTGTAAGTTTTGCTTTTATCAAAAATAGATAAAAAATAATGAAATACGAAATTATAAGTAAAGAAAAAAAAAAGAAAATTAATAGAAATAGAAGTATTATACTATTTCTTTTCATTAGAATTTTATATGACTTTTTCATTAGCAATACTAAAAGGAAAAAGAATATCATTTAATCAATCATTCAATAATCTACATTCATTTGGTAACATTGATTGTTAAAAAAGGAACCTAAATCAAGTCATATAATCAAAATCATTTATCAATAGTTTATTTGTTAAAACTAAAATACATGTAATATAGATAGTGTAATTATGTTTTATGGTGTATTACTTATTTAAAAAAAAAGAGCAATTTAAGAAAAGTTATTTAGTTAAA
This sequence comes from Lumnitzera littorea, assembly GCA_024138015.1. Taxonomy (NCBI): domain Eukaryota; kingdom Viridiplantae; phylum Streptophyta; class Magnoliopsida; order Myrtales; family Combretaceae; genus Lumnitzera; species Lumnitzera littorea. Next base: position 87,670,062 of record JAMXBB010000010.1, read on the forward strand.
TATGATTTGTAATTAATAGATTTAATATTTTTTGTTCTTATGAAAATAAAAATGTTTAGTAAATATAAAAAGATAAATGTCATTAAAGTAATAAATATATCCGTGTTTATAAACAAACATCTAACCAATAAGATATATTTAATTTCATATCATGTTTTACTTTTTAAAATATAAATTTAATACATATCTATCTTTTTTAATTTTCTAAATATTTTAAAAATTAACTTCTTCCTAAGTTATGCCGCCACACCCCCCCGCCCCCCAAACTTAAACCCGCCCTAGGTCATATGCGATTAACAAAATCATAACAATAAGTTAAGAGAATCTCCGATTTAAATTACTCATTAAAATGTTGATATCTTTTTTGAATTTACGCCTAATTATAGGTCCTTTTCAGTATAAATTTTTCCTATTAGAAATCAATAAAAAATTCTTTAGGTATAATTGTTTCTACTTTATATCATTATTAGTATCTCCTTATGTGATTATTGAAATGAATAGGGTAGATGGTAAAAGTTGCTTTTGATATACTTAAACTCCTAATTTTTTATAATCAGTCATTAAGATGCGAATATTTATAAAATGTTACTACTAAGGATTCGAATCCCCTCCATTTACCTTTCATTCAATTTTTCTCAATTTACAAATTAATTGTTAAGATTGTTTAGATTTTTGAAATATCACGTGATGTTATCATAATGTTGTCATATTCTTCATAATATCAACTATTGATTATATGTAACAACATTTTAAAGGGATAAATTGAGGGAAATTAAGGAAAATAAACTAAGAGGATACATTTCTTACTTGTAAAGCTTTTCCATTAGTTGATCTTTGAATGAAATAATAAAAAATTACTAATGTAACACAAACTATAAAATAAAGACAATGATCACATAGGAGTGGTTTAGTTTTTTTTTAAACATAAAAAGAAATATATTAAAGAACACATAAGAGAATACATAGTTTTCAGAGGATGGGGTACATAATAAGCTAATAGAAGATCTAACAAAGGATTTGGAGGATCACAATACAATTAACATGTGCTCAAGTTCTTTTTACCCTAGAACACTGCACAATTGTAATAAGAATTAACTTTACTATTGACTAACTCAAAATTACAAGATTCAAAATCATTAACCATGCCATATTTAAGACCATATTGGTCTTATCTAATCAAGTTACCATTTTTGCTTAACTAACTAAATGGCATTTTCATAGGTGTGCATTAAGTTCACTTGATTATCATTGAGCCATAAGTCCATGCCCTATGTTTAATTATAAGTGCTAGGTTGTGACTATTACAATCTCATAAGGAAAAGTAACTTAAACTAAGTGTAACACTTAAGTTTAAGAGGTTATCTTATTTATCAATAGGTCACGCGCTTCCTTTAAATTTGGTGCTCTCACTGAGAGGTCAACCTCATAAAAGGGGCAACCTGCAAAATGAGCAACTTGGTGGATGGCTACTTAGTCAAGTAGAGTGTGAGACACCTTGAGTGAAAGCTATTCAAAGTGAATAATTTAGAGTAGGCCAAGTGAGTGGGCTTTTAAAAGAGTTCATAATGTTACAATAATTATGAAACAATTAAAATCATGTTTCATGCATGCATACCATTGGAAAGCTTGTTCTTCAAAGCAAATTGGACCATTTGAATGAAACGTTTTTCTTCTATTCCATGACAATCAAAGAAATGATCAATGGTTAGCATATATTCTAATGAGTTCTCTCTAGAAAATTTTGGGTATTTCTTCTTGGGTTTCATGAATTTGTCGCATAAAAAATAGAACCTTGAAAGGGACTATTAAAGGTATGGTTTATTTGGATGATTATTGTCTAGAATGGAGTAATTCTAATGAAGTGGTAGAACTATACACAATTTTAGTAATGGCTTCTTAGATAAGAGGTGAAATGGAGAATCTCTTTCTTAAATCCATGACAGCGGCCAAGAAGAACAAGACGAGACCACCAAATGTTATTAATGATAATATAAAATATATAGACAAGCACTCTTGAGCTATAACATGGGCTGAGTGCTAATATTATACCCATTGTTATTAATGATAATAGTAATGAACATAAATTATTGATTATTGGGGTACCAAATATAAATAAAATATACCCTATATATATTTTTCCATATATTATTACAATAGCCATGGTGATGGGGAATCGAATGAGATCTACTCCATTAGAAGATTAATATTCATACCATTTAATTACAAAGGTCTTAAAAAAATATACCTTATATTTTGATGATAAAATATAATCAAAGCAGCCAAATCTTACATATCCTCTAAGTTACCATGCAATATTATAAACTATATTATTGTAGATTATTATAAGCTAATATTCTTTTATAGGTTGCATTTTAATTATATCAACGAGATTATGTATCCCTATAATTAACTAATTATAAACCTTACTTGATCATTAAGTTGTTAATGAACATACTCTTATCATATTATACTATATGGATAGTAATCACGTTTTAAGTAAATTGTATGGTTTTTGAAAAAAAAAAAAAAAAGTAAATTGTATATTCATATTCAACATGAATATAGTCATTCATTAACTCTTATCTATTTATACAATACAATATCAGTTTGAATCATAAAAGCAAAATGTTTTAGGTATCAAAAGAATAACGATATGTCATTACTATTAACTAAAAAGGACCTAAAATCACATAGGTACCAAAGAAGCAATTGCATACTTTTGTAGGAACTTCAAGACAAAATAGCTTAAGAACCTTGAATGCTAAGAAAATTTAAATAGCATCCAACACGGTATTTAATTGAAGAAACTTGTTTAAATAACTTATATCAATCAATTTTAGTGTTTAATATATTTTATGCGCACTTGAACTCTTTGTACTTGCTTAGGCTCTAATGTACACATTTTTGCCATCTCTTGATCTCTATGCCAAATATGTATTCCCCGTATATGTAAATAAGCTATCGTTTCATGATAGAACAATCGAATTAATATAATCATGAAACATTGCAAATATGACCTCCCAATAGCTACATTTAAGCTTTCATGAATATTTGAGGACTCAAATAGTGATTTTACAATTAACTGATTTCTAAGTCTTGTTCATGCTCTCATCATGTTTTGATATGCACATAAAACTTGTATGAAATGTTAAATTGCAAATATCATGCATTTTGTACACATTTGAAGTCATACATATGCATTTAGGTTCTCATGTGCACAATCTTGTCGTACCAAAGGTGTGCTCATATGGTAATTTTGCTTGTAGATTGTGTTCCTATGGTTGATTAGGCCAAATTATGAATTTATACAAATTTGACCTTATTAGACCCTTATAGGCTCTTTAGGAAGTTATAGAGCATTTTTGCACATAAATATGGTTCCAGTCTTACTTTTCTTTCTAACATACTTGTTTATGCCTATGAGATGTGCTTAAAGTATGAATCTTAAATTTGAGTTGATGTATTTGTCTGATTTTGATCTTAACTTGTGTTCATTAGTTGAGTTTGAGAAAGTCATGTGTTAATTTTGAGATTCACTAACTTTTGTGGGTAATATTTGCATCTAACATGCTTGGATATGTTATTAAACTTTGCTTAAGCTTTTAGTTTGATATAATTATTTCTTCGTGCTTGTTTGTGTTAGTTTTTGGTCTTGGTGCACTTCATAGCTCTTAATTGGTTTTTAATCAATTAAACTGGTGATTTGGCAAATTTGTGCGTTTTAAGTAAGTTAAAGTGTTTGAATATTGTCTATGGATATAAATAAACTTGTTTGATAGATAGAATTTGTTTACAATCATATTTTGAATATATTTTTTATTGTTGCAAAATTCTACATAATTGCAGAATTCACAAATACTGATCCATTGGCATTTACTACATCCATCGATTGATTTTAGTGATTCTCTAATCAATAGGTTTTGTTTTGTTTAAGTTGAAGCTCATCAATTACTACATATTGAATAAAATAATCGATCTCTCACTTTTCTTTACAGATTGATCGGTAAATGCAAGACCAATCGATAGTTCCTTAGGTTTGAATTCTAATACATTTTGTGAAATAACCCACATGTATTGATCGATCAATAGGCATAACATTTGCACTATTATGTCACGTGTTCTTCTTCTTCTTTTCATTTCTCTATTAAACAAAAGATACACAACCCAATGACCTCTCTTTTGATGCCACAGCCCAAACCTACACCACTCTCTCTTCCTAACTGAAATCACTTCCAAAGTCCCTTTTTCTTTCACTAATCCACCACATTTTCATTCCTTATCACTCCCCACATAACCTTCTTCACTATTTCTCCACAAGTCACACTATATTACTCTCTTCAAACCCTAAAACCCTAACACCCAAAAACCGTTTGACAAAATTCCTAAATGGCTCCCAAGATAAAACTTGGAAAGAAAATTAAGAAAAGCATCCCCTCCTTCAACCAACATTTGTTCCTAAGTGCTCAACATATGCAATGATATGAACTTTTCAAGAATTTGGAACCGTACATTGGTTAGTATTTCTCGGATAAATTATTACACACCTTCAAACTCCTCAGCGTTGCTTCTAATAAAGCTGTAGATACTTGAAACTATTCTCTTGAAGTTCATGAAGAAGCAGTTAAGTTATTTTATTATAATTTGACCGGTCGCATTGATGAAGATGACAACATGCAAGTTAGCACTGAATTACATGATGAAGTAAGGAGAAAGTTATATACTTATGTCTATGGTAATTAAATTGAATTTGATTAAGAAGATATTTGTGATATTCTAGGAGTTGATATGGTTAGTTCTACTAGGAACTTACGGAGTTGGTGCAAATTGGAAAAATGAAAAGAATCTTAGAGCACACCATTTACCCCTCAAACAAAGAACACTTCACCTATTTATTGTAGACAATTATTGACCAGGAGCTAACTAACTTTAAGGTCTTACCCAAGGTGATCTCTCAATTATGGGCTACCTAATGAAAAATTGTCAAATTTTAATATTTTAATTTGGTATTGAATTACTTCAAGAAGGTCACCAATGGTCCAAACATAAGTATTTTGAGGTTATCCAAGCTTATGACTTCGTTATTGAAATGTAAGGATGTAGAATTCCCAATTGAGCCTCACATTATTAGTCCACCTACCCACAACTTTTCTAATATTTCGCAAGCTGGTTGGAAACAAAATGGCAAATATTGGGAAAGGAAAGGAGGAGATCTATCTTCTCATTATGGTAGAGGAGAAATTCGAATTGAAGCTCGTATATTTGAGGAAGCTCCAACTAAGGGAAGTCTAGTGCTATAAGTGTACAAGTTGAATCTAGAAGAGCTACTCTTATGCAATTTTATTCCTTCCTTACTTTTAACCCCAATGAATCCATTAAAACCCAACATCTATTTTATCAATATGCTAAGGGTCATTTCTAGAGCTCCAAAATGAAGTGCATCATCTTATGGAAGAGGCTAAGTAGGGTTTCTCCAATATCAACCAACATATTCACTCCGATTTTGTGATCTCTACGCTCATTACAACCTTACCTATTTCAATGGTGATTCTGAATCTTAGGTGTTTATTTACGTTATGATTGGACTTTGCCTTGTTGGTCTATTTTGTTACTTTTATTATAAATTTTGGCCATGTGGTTTTTGGATATATATACTCTTTTTAGACTATTGGTATATGTTTCTATGGTTTAATAATGCTGTTATTGAGTATGATTTTTTGGTTTTTGTTTTTCTTAATGCGATTAATATTAAACATTAACCTATTTAATACTAACCTTTAACTAAAAATTAAGGAAATTTTGGATGGATTTTAAAAATGTTTGGAGTTGCTAGCCAATCGAGGTTCGGGAAAGAATTAAGCTAGAATTAATTGGGTGAATTGGTTATATTTTAGCTACTAGTCTTCAATAAAACCAATTTTGAAAAATGATTTTTGAAACCAACAAATTTGAGTTTGAGGGTTAACCCATTAAACCTTAAATGGATATCATCTTAACCTTTTGAATTCAAATTTAATTTCCTAAATACCCTTTTGATTAAAAAAATTCTAATTTACAAGTAAATCAATGAATAAATTTCACTTCAAATAAGGAAAGATTAAGAAATTCAATTTATTTATTCACAGAGGGGAGAATAAAAAATTTTCATATTTTAAATTGCCCCATAATTTTTTACAAGTGCATATATATTAGCTATTCAAAATCAAACTTCTGTAGTTCGTTTAAGAAAACTTTAATTTGTTGGTTTATTTTAATTTTGAAAAACAATTGAATTTACACTTTTTAGCCATTTGATTTTATTCAAGAAAAATTCTAAGAAAAGGGCTTTATTTTAGATTGATTATAATAAGTCTTGATTTTGAGATAGGGTTTATTATCTTTTATTATTGAAAAAATCATTTTCTAATTTATAAAATATTTTCTAAATCAATTATTTGTTTATTCAAAAATTAGTAAACATTTATTAAAAAAGAGATTCATGAGGAAAAAAATTCCTTTTATTTTTAATTTTTTCTTATCATGTATATCTTGTATTTTTATATATATTTCTTTTCATATATTTTTATGTATACATATAACAAAGAAATAAGAAAAAAAATAACTAAATAAACAAACAAACAAAACAAAACAAATAAAAAAGAAAATGGCAAGGGTATAGATTAGGTAAAGGGAATGGGTATGCACGGGTCAGATTAGGTTGAGATCGAATTTAAGTCAAGTTAAGTTGGCTAAATGAGTTGTAAGTTAAAGAAGAACCCAGTAGTTGGACCAACAATTCATTGATTCCAAGTGCGTTTTGATGCAAATTTTAAGGGGGTAACACCACTTTCATGTAAAAGTTATTGATGAAACTGAGTCTAAAAATGGTAACACAGTGTTAGTGGTTGTTTCAGTGGTGTTTGGAATTAGGCGGTGACATTAGTCAATGGTAAGGAGCAGTTGGACTTGCTGGGTTCCAAAGCATTGGGCCTTACTTTTTTTTAGCACAGGGAATATCATGGTGTGATTAATTTGGTACAAGGGTGAGTAATGGATAAGCTTTTGTAGCGATGCCCAGCACTTGAAATTATAAAGAGGTAGGACCCTTTTTTTTAAAAAAAAAAAAAAGAATTTCTAAAACTATAGGAGGAAAAAAATGAGGTGTCCATATCTATTATATTCTTGGGCCTACTATATTTTGTGATTTTGATGGAAGTGTGTTGGTCTTGTGATGACATAAAGATTGAGATGTTTGTGTTGGATTGGAATTAGCTTGCTATATTTTTTTACCTTAAAGTTATGAGATGTTTATATTGGCATCAATATGTCTTTTAAGTATTTTTTTTTTTAGGGGGCATATTTTAAGGCTTAAGCTAGGATTATGCCAAATTTTCGACCTAACATTTCTCTTCCTCTTCACCACTTGGATTCTCATATTTTTTATGAAGCCAAAAGGCAAGGAAGAATTCAATTCACTTGGAGAGTCACATTACTTTGCATGATAGTCAAATTAAAAATGAGCTTAACATTATAAATGAGTTTTATTAAGCTTGAATTTATCCCTATTTCATTTATTTTCCTTAATTCGATTGATATTAAACCCTTCCGTTTAATATTAACCATTAACTAAGAATTAAGGAAAATCTAAAATTTTAAACATGTTTTAAAAAATACTCGAAGTTGTCAATTAACTAGGATTAGGAAAAATGGGTTAAGTTAAATTAGTTAGGTAAATCGATTTAATCTAGGAACTGGTCTATTGAAAAAACCAATTTCTTTTAGAGTGGTTTTTAAAAACCAAATATTTGAATCCAAGGGCTAATTTATTAAACCCTTAATGAGTATCGCTTTTAATCTTTTAAATTTAATTTTACCTTTAAAAATATCCTTCTAACAACAATTAGTTGCTTATAAATAAATAAATAACTAAAATTATATTTACTTGTGAAAAATAAGAAATTGAAATAAAATTTACAAAAAAGGGAAAAATAAACTTTTTACATATTTTAAGTCATCTCATAGTCTCCTACGAATGTTTTATGTACTCGCTATTTGAAATTAGACTTTTATAATTCATTCATGAAATTTTTAATTTGTTGATTCTTTTTTTTTTTTTTGAAAAACTAATCGAGTTTACATTTTAATTCAATTTAAGTTTATTTGAGAAAAAATTCTAAAGGGTTCTAATTTTAACTATTTTGTTTCCTTGAAAAAGATTCTAAAGAGACCCTAACTCTAGAAAGGATTTATTTGTTTTTATTTTTGAAATCAAATTTTCTTAAGTGAATAAACAATTTATTATTATTTCTTTCCCCTTTTTTATTTTTTTATTTTATATTTTAATTAAATTTTCTTTCAAAGCATATAAAAATAAATAAATAAATAAATAGCAAAATCAGCCTTTCCTTTCTTTTTCTTTTCTTTTTTTTTTAGATTTTTTATTATTAATATTATTTACAATAGAGTAAAGTTAAACAAATAAATAAACCAAAAAAAAAAAAAATACAAGACACAAGCAAATAAAGGATTGGACCAAGCTTGTACGTAGATTAGTTAGACCATGGGTTAGTTGTAGAGTCAAGTCGGATCTGGGTCAAAGCTTCTTCTTCAACAACAGATGAAGCGAGTGCTTTTAGATAGTTTTAGGGGAGGTTTTGATGGATTGCCAACCACTGGTCCTCTCACCAACGTGCACCTCCAAGATCTTCAATCACTCACTAGAAGAATTCTCTCTAATTAACTTATCAAAGATGAGGCGCAGTTTATTAGAGAATGGTGGAATAACTCCTTAAGAGCTCATCTCTGCCATACCTTACTTTGTTAGGTTCGCCGAATATTGTTTGCCAAATGTTGAGGTCGAGGTACCGAATGTCGAGAACCACTAACCGAGTGTCAAGGCCAAGGAGCCAAGTGTTGAGGCCTACAAGTTAAGTGACAAGATTCCCTTTATGCCGACCCTTACTCTTCAGCTTGCTATCTCTACTACTTCTACATGGCGATGCTTACATTTGCTACCAATATGGAACCAATGTCTCGTTGCCACTTATCTTTTCACTTGACACTATCCTATTTTTCCCTTTTTGTTATTTGTCTTATTACCCCTTTTCTTATGTACTAGGAATCTCTTTTTATGAATGCCTTTTTGTAATTTTCTTTATGTGTATTATTGCCCTAAGGACTTATTATAAATAGTCTCTTCTCCTTACAACCAGAATCATCTTACATTCCTACAGACATTGAATATACTTGGTCTTTACAAGATATTCCTCTATGCCCATTTTTACACTCTTATTAAGTCTTGCCAAGTAGCTCAAGATTAGTGGCGGGTGGCCCTTGGCATTAACTTGTACATTACATCAGTGAAGTAACAAGTCGTGTTGTGTTTGTTGGTGAGTCATATCCTCTAAGTAACTTCACGTCAACTACTGTATTCAATTTGTTGACTTATCCATTCTATTTTCTTTGATATTTTGAAGGACCCATTTGGTTCTCATCTCTTATGGTATATCCTAGTGATAACAGAGCTTCTAAGCACATCATATAATCCTTGTATCAAAACTTGAGGTTAAGACATAGAGCTATGTTGCAATAGTTCTTACTAGTTCGTTATTTGTTATACTCTGTTTCCATTTGGAAGAATAGAGCAAGTTCATAATTCACTGTTCCATTAGTATTTTCAACGTGTATGGGAATTTCTTGTATGAAGAGAACTTTCTAAAGCTTTGTTTTGAGAAGGTCGAATCTTAGCATTCAATGAGAAACTAATGATGTCGAAAGTGACGCTTATAGTTGTGGTCACGTTACCCAACAAACCCCATGAACTACTAATGAGCAAACATAAGACTTTGTTGTTATTATGGCCAATCTAGCTATCTCGGTACAAAGAGTCTAAGAGATTGGGCTACAAGAGAGAGTTGTCATTAAACAGGGCCAAGAAATGAGAGATAAGCTGAGACAACAATGAATGACTAGCGAGCCCTAGAACCCATTCTTATGAACCAAGCATTACCTTGTCGTACTGAAAGAGTTGCGAAAAGGGGACTCGAGTTAGATGACGTCAAAGAGTATGATGAGGAGGAACAATACGATGTTGTTGAAGGGCATGACCTGAAGGCGCCTTGAGAAGCTAAGCATCTCAAGGTATAGATTCTAAGCTTTAATGGGTTTGGTAGTGCCGATGAATATTTGGATTAAGAAGAAAAGATCGAAAAGATGTTTAACTTCTATGATTATGAGGATGCTATTCATATTAGAGTAGTTGTACTATAATTTTCTAGATATGTAGCAATGTGGTGGAAAAAGTTGCAAAATGCACACTAGAGAGCACAATGTGAGATTCGAATTTGGAATGAAATGAAAAGAGTTATGAGAAATAAGTTCGTATCAAAATACTATGAATAAGACACCTTTCGATGCCTCCAGGATTTGAAATAAGGTAGCAACTCAATAGATGAGTATGTATAGGAATTCCAATTGCTGATGATCTGATGTGATGTCAATGAACCCGAACCGTAGCTCGATCCATTTCTGGGCTCAAGATTGAGATTGGTCATATTATGGAGTTATAGAGACCTGAGAGTCTAGATGAGGTCATCAAATGGCATAAAGGGTTTAGAGGCAAAGGCGGAGCCAAATTAGCCAACTAGGATTGCCGAGTTGAAGTAATGTTCCGAGCTGATCAAAATACGGCTGAGTATTGAACAGTTTCGAGGTGGACTGCCGAAGGCAAGTGCCGAGTCAACCTTAAGAGGGTAGAGGTAAGGCTAAGATCGAGGAACCTAAGATCCGAAGAGACCAAGGTTAGAGCTTAGGAAAGAAGACTCGAGAGATCTAATGCTTTAAATGTCTCAGTTATGGATACTTGGCTAGTTAATGTCAAAACCGATGTGTTACGACGATCAAAGGAGACAAGTCTCAATTCAAAGTGGAGAGTGCTAGTGAAGGAGAGGAGGAAGTGGGAGTTGGTCTTACATTAGAAGAGTTTTAGGAAGACCTCGATGCCCTTATACCTCCTAAGGCAGTAATTGAGTACTATTTTGTCATACATCGAACTCTCAGTACTTTTATAGTCAACAAGAATGCGTAAAGGGAAAATCTATTCCATACAAATTGCCAAGTGAATGACAAGCTATGCGCCTTAATCATTGACAGGGGAAGTTGTACCATTGTTATAGCATAAGGAGTGGTTAAGGCTATGAAGTTACCAACCCTTCTATACCCTAAATCATATAAGATTCACTAGTTAAATGAAAAGGAAAGCTTACCCATTGCCTAATAGGTTAGAGCATCGATTGCCATTGGCGATAAGTACAAGGACAAGGTATTGTGTAACGTCCTTCCTATGTGCACTTCACACATCTTACTTAGCCAAACTTGGTTGATTGACTTGAGGGTGTTATATAATGGGTATAGGAATACCTACATGTTCTAGAAGGATAAGAAAAAGATTATATTGACCCCTATGAGTCATAAGAAAATGTAAGAGGCACAAGAGAAAGTTGGTAGATCACTGCAGTGAAAGTCTTTAGTAATTTCTTAAGCTCAATTTACCTGAGAAGTTAAGGTTGATGAGTGTATGCTCCTTTTAGTCAGGAAACTTTTGGAGTTGAGATAAGCTAAGAGCTTACTTGCTGAAGTGTCGATACTACTATAAGAGTATGCTGACCTATTTCCTGCTAAGATACCAAAAGGCTTACTACCTTTAAGAGATATTAAACATTGCATCGACCTTCAGCTTGAAGCTGTGCTATTGAACTGACCTACCTATAGGCTCAATTTCGAGTAGGCAGTTAAGCTGAAGTAATAAGTGGACAAGTTGGTGGATTGTGGATATGTTTGTAAAAGCATGAGCCCCTATGCCATGCTTTTTATGCTAATGCCAAAGAAGGATGGATCGTGGAGAATGTGCATTGACAACTGAGCCATTAATAAGATTACTATTAAATACTGATACTTGATCCCATGACTTGATGGCATGCTTAACGAGTTAAATGGTGCTCGTATCATTTCAAAGATTAACCTAAAAAGTAGCTTTCATCAGATACAAATGAGGCTTAGCGATAAATGAAAAACTACTTTCAAAATAAGGGATGGTCTGTTCAAGTGGTTAGTGATGCCGTTTGGTCTGACGAATGCACTGGGCACTTTTATGCAATTCATAGATCATATACTAAAGGCACTAATTGGCAAATGTGTTGTGGTTTATTTTGATGAGATCCTAGTCTATAGTGTCGACCTCATCTCCCATATTGTGCATTTAAGATTGGTATTCAACATTCTTTGTATCGAGGGCTTATTCATCAACTTAAAGAAATGTTTTTTCTACTAAAGTGAAGTCGTACTCCTTGAATATTTTGTTTCAGAGGGAGGAGTCCAAGTTGATGATGAGAAAGTTAGAGTTATTCTTGAATGGCCTATACTGACTAATGCTACTGAAGTCAAGAGCTTCCATGGTCTAGCTTCGTTCTATGGAAAATTCGTTTGGAACTTCAATTCCATAACCATGCTATTAACCAAGATGACTAAGAAGAACTTTGAGTTTAAGTAGTTAGAGATAGCTCAAAAGAGTTTTGAAGATGTAAAGTTTAAATTGACATTAGCTCCAATACTCACCCTACTGGATTTCAAGAAAGTTTTTTAGGTAAAATGTGATGCATCTAGAGTCAACATTAGTGCTATTCTTATGTAGGATCACCGACCTATTGCCTATTTCAATGAGAAACTCAAAGAGGCTACCCTAAATTACTCGACATATGATAAGAGTTCTATGCCCTTGTCTAAACGTTGCAAAACTAGCAGTATTACTTGTTACCGAGAGAATTCATCATCTACTTAGATCATGAATCTCTTAAACACCTTCGAAGGCAACAAAACTTTCTTAGTGTCATGCTAAATGGGTCGAGTCATTAGAGTCTTTCTACTATGTTATTCAATATAAGAAGGGGAGCACAAATGTTGTACTTGATGCTCTTTCTCATTGTTATACCCTCATTACTACAATGTAAGTTAAGATACTTGGATTTGGCACCTTACCTAACCAGTCTAAGTATGATCTGTATTTTAGGCCCTTAGTGGCCAAGTGAAACATTGGAGGAGTTCTATATGGGTTCTACTTGAGCCAAGGGTTTTTTATGAAGAACAAGCAAGTTTATCTGCCAAGTGATTCGGCTAAAGAATTACTCGTCCGAGAAGCTCATACTAGAGGCTTAGCTAGCCATTTCGAGGAAAAGAGAATAGTTGAAATGTTGAGGAAACATTTCTACTAGCTTGGGATGTTGAAGGATGTGTATAAAATTCTTGAGTGGTGTGAGATATGTAAGTATGTGAAGGGGAGGAAGGAACCACATGGAGAATACACATCTCTACCCATACCTGAGCGTCCATGGACCAACTTAAGCATGGATTTTATGCTTAGCCTACCTCGAACCCAAGAAGACAAGACTTGATTATGGTGGTGCTTAATCGGTTCGACAAGATAAGCCACTTCATCCCCTGCCATAAGACCAATGATGCTTTACTTGTTGTTAACCTCTTTTTACAAGAGATTATGCGGCTGCATGGAGTGCCCAGAATTATCATATCCGACCGTGACTCAAAGTTCACTAGCTTCTTCTAGAGAACCCTATGGAAGAAGCTCAGTATTAAGCTTATATACAGTACTTCTTGCTACCCTTAGACAGACATCCAAATCAAAGTTGTAAACAAGATAGTCGGCAACTTCTTGCGAGTAGCTGTTTTAGAGAACTTACATGATTGGGACCTATGCCTACCTATCATTGAGTTCGCTAACAACCATTCAGATTATAGCTTGACAGGAAGGTCACCTTTTGAGATTGTCTATTGACTTAACTCGAACTTACCCCTGAATATAGCTATCAGCCTAGCTATTCAATAGGAGAGTCAATTCGACCTGTATTACACTGAAGAGTTCCAAAAGTTACACCAAAAGGTTACTGAACAACTTGCATAGGCTATAGCCTGATAGAAGGAGCAAGGAAGCTGAGGAAGGAGATGAGTAGTTTACAACCATGAAGACCTTGTTTAGGTCTACCTTAGCAAGAAGTGTTTCCTTAGGAAGAGGATAAACAAGCTTTCCCCCAAGTTAAACGAACCTTTTAAGATCCTTAGGCACATCAACGACAATGCATATGAGCTTGAGCTGCTCAATAGGTACAGTATATCTGCTACTTTTAATGTTGCTAACCTGACACCCTATATAGTTAATGAAGAAGAGAGCTAAGATTTAAGGGCAAATCTTCAACAACTTCAGGGAACTGATGGATTGCCAAACACTAGTCCTCTCACCTACGTGTGCCTCTAAGGCCTTCAATTACTCACTAAAAGAATTCTCTTTTATTAACTTGCCAATGATGAGGCATAGTTTATAGGAGAATGGTAGAAAACTCCTTAAGGGCTCATCTTTTATACCCTACTTTGTCAAGCTCCAAGTGCTAAACATTGTCCACCAAATGCTGAAGTTAAGGTGCCAAGGGCTGAGAACCACCAATCGAGTGTCGAAGCTAATGACCTTAATCATATGGCACTACACCAATGACCAGGACCCGTTTTGTGGCGAAGCTTACTAGTCGAGTGATGAGATTCTCTTTATGTCAGCTTGTACTCTTTAGCTTGCTATTTCTACTACTTTTACACGACGATGCTTACATTTGCTACCAGTATGGAACCAATGTCTCATTGATACTTGTCCTTTCGCCTAATACTATATTATTTTTCCTTTTTTTGTCATTTATCGTATTTACCCCTTTTTATATATACTAGGAATCTCTTTTCGTGAATGCCTTTTTGTAATTTTCTTTATGTATATTGTTGTCCTAAGGACATACTACTTCTATACGGCGATGCTTACATTTGCTGTCAGTATGGAACCAATGTCTCATTGATACTTGTCCTTTCGCCTGATACTATATTATTTTTCCTTTTTTGTCATTTATCCTATTTACCCCTTTTTATATATACTAAGAATCTCTTTTCATGAATGCCTTTTTGTAATTTTCTTTATGTGTATTGTTATCCTAAGGACTTATTATAAATAGTTACTTCTCCTTATAACCAGAATCATCTTACATTCCTACAGACATTTAATGTACTTAATCTTTGCAAGATATTCCTCTCTAAGTCAATTTTTATCACTCTTTTCTAGTCTTGCCAAGTAGCTCAAGATTAGTAGTGGGTGGCCCTAGGTATTAGCTTGTGTATTACATTAAGTGAAGTGCCAAGTCATGTTATGTTCGTCAGTAAGTCATATCCTCTAAGCAGCTTCACATCAACTATTATATTCAGTTCATTGACTTATCTATTCTATTTTCTTCGATATTTTGAATGACCCACTTAGTTCTCATCTCCTACGATATGTCCTAACGATAACAGAGCTCCTAAACACATTAGGTTTTGAGAGGGTAATGGCAAATTTATGTGCGCTTTATTGGACTTAGGTGGTGTAGGAGCAATGTCATGACCAATAGAGATGGTTTGGGTAATGGTTAGAAGTGGTGGTCGATAGTGGTTTGGGTAATGCGTAATAGTAGTTTGCTAGAGTTGCAAAAGTGGTGTGGTTAGGTGTTTTCGATGGCGAAGAACTTAGTCATGTGATCGGTTAGGAGTGAGAGTGGCTAAACATAGCAGGGTAGTACTGTGGTCATGTAATTAGGGTTAGGAAATAATGGAAGCACCAATCGCTTGCTGGGCTAATTTTCAAGCCTAATGTTTTGTGTTATTGACCAATTGTTGGCTTGAAAGGCTATCGATCAATAGCTAAAAATTGATCCTTAAGCATTTGGCAAGAATTTTGAAATCTAACATCCAACCAATCGATCAATCAGCGTCTAGGGTTGATGTTAGTAAATTTGTTCTACCAATCGATTGGTAACCTATATAATGATTGATCGATAGGCTAATGAAACTAGCCATTAGCAACATTAAATGCACATAATGGCAAGATTTGAAGAAGGCTCTATAAATACCCCACTACCTGTCAATAGAAACTAGAGATCTGATATTCTACTACAATATTCCAACATTCTCTTACATTCTTTATGTTTATTACTCTCATTCTCTCTTATACTTATATTGACATTTACTTAAGAGAGCTTTGTTGTTGTGCTTTGAGTTGAATGTTAAAAACATTACATCTTAAGTAACTAAGAGAGTGAGATAAGTGCAATGCAAATGAGATTATAGTTGTAAATTATTTGTAAGTGCACTATACTTAAGGATTAAGAGATTTATGTTGAGTTTGTGTGAGATTAGCTTATGAAGCCAACATGGTGTGTAGCTCTTGGAGCATTATTTGGTGATTAATAAAAGTGGTGTGTGAAGTATTTAATTGGAGGCAATTGTATATCCATAAAGAGTAGGTGATGGGGTAGGCAAGTACGCGTAGTTAAGTTATTGTATAATAAAATGGATTGAGATCAAGTGTTGATCCCTTAGGGACTATATATAATTGCAAATATTAGTACTTAACCCTTTCTTAATATCTAACCTAATAAATAAATTTAATTAATTAAAGATAACTATTAAAACAATAAATAAATGATGAAATACATTAACAAAGAAAATCAATTAAATAAACTAAACTATTCTAATAAAAATAAAACAAAGAACAAGTAACAAAATAAAATGTAAGATAATTAAGATTAACTATGAACACATGGACTTAGTATTCAATTAATGATCCTCCTATAATAAGTATACAATTTATCAATCTCATTCTTATTTATTGAACCGTAGAGATGCCCAATTTGATTTAATCGAGTTCACATCTCTAACTAATTCCTAACTTTGAGACTCTCTTTACTGGAATTGCTTCTAAATAAAGTATCGCAGAATCGCATGAAGACCTTGGATCCTACTATTAGGTTAATAGTACTAAGTTACCGTAATTTGGAGTCGTCAGTATTTAATCTCTTAGCCTACTCGATTCCTTCTAATTATACGAGTTTGTTCATTAAAGGGCTTATACCTTGACAACAAACTCAAACATCAAATTAATAACCTAGATAAATATTAATTTAATGACAATATGAACAATGTAATTAGATTGTAATAACAAGAAATCATAGATTGATAATAAAATAAAATTAATTACATAGCAAACTAAGATTCACAATAATTGAATACTAAAAACTAAATTAAGACATTAAGAAAAACAACACAAAGAGAAGAAATGAATTATCTATGATCTACTTATTTTCTCTTCTCCGATCTATAAGGCTTATAAATATTTATAATACCAAAAAGAATCTCGAAATGTCTCTTTTATATATCTCTAAAATATCTTTTACATATCTTCAATTTTAATTGAGATAACTCCTTGTACATTTCTTTAATTCACTTTCCAAATTTGGCTCATTGAATAAAATATGATGGAAGCATGTCATCTTAGACTCCAAATATTTCCAAAAATAAGATTTATAATCTCTAGAATGACCACACCCAATTACTATACCCTAGGACCATGTGGTCATTTCTTTCACTTGCAATTTAATTAATTCGGTGGAATTCTTTTATGAAAGGTATATGGCTAAGGAACATAGTCATAGAGTTGGGCGTGGTTTTGCACTTAATAAAAAAAAAAAACTTCAATTTCGATGGAAATTAATGTTAAGAGATTCATGATCGTGGTCTTTACTCATGGTCTTCATTGGATTTTATTTATTACTTGAAATTCTTTCGCTTTAATTCCTTAATCAATGTCATTCTTCAAATAAACTCAAAACTTGATAAAATCACATAAAGATCCATCAAATGCTCCCAAAGTCCCTGAAAAATGAAAATTAAATAAATTAAGCTCCAAATTGCTATAAAATTAAATTAATTAATATATATAATTGCATAAAATCACTCTAAAATATATATGCTAATTACGTGTTATTAGTGAGGGACAATTCAAACTTTATATTATATCCAGACTTAATTTCTCTATCTCTATCTCTTTTATGTTATGTACTTATACTTTCTGTTACACCCTGAAGAGATAGAGTCATAACAGTCCTGCCGTGTAAACCATTCTATGATAGTAACTAGCTTCACAGTAACTACCATAGATATAATTTACATAAGGCGCCGACGACTCCTTGCTTTGAAGTAAACAGTCTAATTAAATGTTAACTATATCTATGGTAAATATCACAAATTTTGAATAAACATATATAATTATATGTAAAGTCCACAGAACTTCCCAAGAAATTCTACATATACACAACAGTTTACTAATTTACATAATAATTATCGATCTTTCATCCTCCCACCTATAAAGGACATTCTCGCTACACATCACTACTAAGTAAATTGATCCTTACACCCCTGGCTTTAAAAAAACTAACCTCTGGATAATTGTAAGACAGCATAATACTTGAAGTATTTAGAAATCAGGACCTACAAAAGGATCTATAGGGGTATGAGCAATTACAGCTCAGTAAGTTGAATTGGAGTCTCATGATAGTATTCAAACATAAACAAGATTATCAAGTAATTATTTTAATGCAATGCAATGCAACAATCAAGTGTCATCGCACAACATAGTCCAGTTCGTTGAGAAATCAGAGAAATTTCACCCACTCTAATTCGGGTTGAGGAGCTTTCATGTTATGCAGTAGCTCACAACCAAACTCAGGCTTGTGCAATGGAGACTTCGCTCCTCCCGCGACTACCTTCGAACCATTGATTTCACCCTCGCCGCAACCTCCTCTCCTATTACTTAGTTCGACTAAGGATGAAGAAGGGATCATTTTGCAATCCTACGTTATCCCTTTTTAAGGGGTTGATATTTGGTTGGAGAATCCTATGATCCCCTAACGGGTTGCAATGCATGACATTTTTTTGTTATTAGAGTCAAATAAGATTAAATTTCATTTAGGGTGTTCAAACAATTTCACACCACCAATTTAATCAATCACATCACAAATTTCAACACGCATTCAGATACATCAAACACATGCGTAGACTACTTACGATTACAACCATATACAATCCTAAGTCTCCGAGTACCATAAAATAGCACTTTAATGCAGTAAGTAATAACCCAACTTACCTGGAGTTTCTCAGTCGCTCGATCACTCGATTACAAGCTGATTCGTCTCTAGATATCCTATAATACAAATAGGTCTTTTTAGTTTTTATACTTTAATGATTCACATTCTAAGTTATAATTTAGCTTATTTTTTCCATTTATACCTATTATTTACTAATGATTCATTCTACTATATTTCAAGGTTCGGTTCCTAAGTTAGATTCTAGTTTTAATTCTAGAATCTTAAATATACTCGAATCCTAATGTGAAATTAATCACATTAAGTTCGAGTATTCTAATATCCTATTGGATCTTAATTCAGTATTTTAAACTATTCGGTACACACTAATCCTAATTGGTGTACTGGATTTATTCCCGATGTGAGAAAATCTTACAATTTTTTATACAATTACCTAAAATTAAATTTTATTTCAAATTTATTATATTCTGATTTCTATTATTATATTATCTAATTAAACCTAATTTTTTTATAATATTCCTAATTTTCTATAATTAGCACATAATTCCTTCATTACTTACACTTAACACTCCAAAGGTTAAGATTAGGTTTCCACATCAAAGATTAACATCCCTAAATATCTAATTACTATCTAAATCAGTAATTAGTGTTTTAATCACTTAATTAACCCAAAATTACCCAATTTTTTCATCATTTTAAGGCTAAAAATTAACTTAAAAATTTCAAAAATTAATTTTAAAAAAATGGCTTCATAGCACTGTTCTATATCACTTAAGCATTCTACAAAAAAAAATTTGAGCTCCAAACTACACTCCTAAGCCTATTTATTTCTAGTTTTAATCATGTCCGATTTTACTTAATTTGTTAAGAACCCTATATTTTCATACATGATTAAACTAAATCACTATTTTTCCCTAAATCTAAATACAATAAAACCTCAGAATAATAAGTTTCATTATTTTCTAGGTAAAATAACTAATTTTAAGAAATTATACAAAATCGGAACAAATTAGAGACTCACTCGGTCTGATGGCTTTTGGCCTTCCAACACCGGTCTAGGTATATCGGCCGGTCCAGGTGGTGGGTCTGGAGTGAGGTGGTGGTGGTGGCTTAGTCTCAGGTGGTGGTGGTGTGTAGGTTTGGCTCACTAGCCCTAACTACATAGTTTTCCTTTTCTTTTCTTTTTTTTCTGGTTTTTCTCTTGAATTTTCGAAACTCTCTATTTTTCTCTAATTCCTAACTATCCAAAGGAGTTCTTTGAATTTTTTTCCTTATTTATAGAAGTTTTTGGTAATTAATATGCATTAAATTAGACATGGCATTGCCCCATTCCCTTGATTTTTGGCTTCTATGTTGCTTAACTCTAATTGGATAATTTTTCTTCTTTAGCTCCTAACTTGCCACGACCAAATTTTCATCATTCCATATCCTTTTGATTTTTTTCTGATTTTTTCTCAATTAATTAATAATTTTCTTTAATTATTTACTAAGTTTTTGGCCAATTTAAGTAATTTCGCGTATTTTTACCTATATGTAAATACATGTAGGGTACATGTGAACATTCCTAATTATTATTTAAGTCATTCTATGATTTTTAATATATATATAATCTATCTCTAGTAATTTATTAGTTATTAGATTACATTTTTCGCCTTTTCGATGATTAACAGTTATTATACTTAAAATTTGAAAATTTTATAGTCTCCTATTTTATTACTTATTTTCTTAAATTCAAGTTTACAAGATCATTTTTACTAATATTTCTCTTCATAGTTTATAATTCGGGTTTGATCGGATCCTTAAACCAATTGCCCTAAACTTTGTGTTCTAAGTTCAATCCTACAATCTCTTAGTTTAACTTTAGGGCTTACACTTTCTATTATTATTTGCTTATCTTATCTACTCATTAGATTGTAATAATTGTTAAAAAATTTAAAATTGACCAAGAATTGTCATTATACTCAATTCACCCTCCTTCTAATGTATCCTTCTAAAGTATTAGCCTATGTTTTTCAACATGTAGATGCTTGCTATAACCAGAATTTTACATCCTAATGAATTAGTCAAAGAGCAATATGAGTTGTAACATCTCTTCTACAATACCAACTTATAACATATAATATGATAATACTAATATAACAGTTTGTCATAATACTCAAAATCAAAGAATTTTAGTTACCATTAAAAAAATCACAAAATAAGTTTTTAAGTTGAAAAATAAATGGTAAAGTTAAAGGAATTGATTAAAATTGAAAACTGATCTCATATTTTATCTAACTTTTAAGCTTCTCATGATATCCACTTCGTTTCAAATATTTAAACACTTAAGTTTCCATGAAAAAAAATTACAAAATAAAGTTTTAAGTTGAAACGTAAATGGTAAAGTTCAAGCTATTAATAAAAATTGAAAAGTGGTCTCATATTTTTTTCAACTTTTGAGCTCCTTATTCATTTTCAAGTGTTTGACTTTAACCAAGATGTCTGTTTCAGTTTAAATTTTTAAACAATAAAAAGTAATATAGAAAAAATAGGAAAAACTAAGGTTCTGTATGTCTAACCAAATCAAATGTTTTCTCAAATTTTATTGCTGACTCTAACATCAAGTAAGTGAAATTCCACTTGATCTTAACATCAACACATAAAAAACTTTTACTCTCTATATTTTCTTGCTTTATACAATTTCAAACTTTGCTGGAGATGACATAACATATTTAGTTGTTACATAAATCCTAGCAATTGAGTAATCTAACTCCTACAACCCATCTTTAACTACTAAATTCAAAATGTGAAGGCAACATTTCATACATAGAGAATTCTCACTTTATATGAAGAGTAGATTGAAATCATTTTTTCAAATACTGCATAGCAAGCTTATTTGAGCTAGCATTGCCAATAATGATGGTGAGAATCTTACTAATGCCTCAATCAATAATACATTTTCTAATAGTTCTACCAATGGTATCATTGATAATAGCATTGGAAATTTGTGTTATCATGTTTTATCTCGATTTTTTTGTTTAAATTAATTTATGTTTAAAAAACTTCAACTCATGACACAACTCGTTTATTAATCGTATATAAAAATCTAAATCTATAACCCGACCTGTTTAATAAGCATGTCTTGAATTTAGGCTAGATTTGTTTATTAATTAAAAAGTTATAAATAAATTTTTAAAATAATCATAGATGCAAAGAGGAAATGGCAATAACAATATTTAAATTTTAAAAAGACAAATTACATAAGATCTGATATTTAATATAAAATTACATATAAGATAGAATTCTTAGTAAAGTAAAGCCTCATTAGATATAGGAAATTCGAAAATTTAGGTTATATAACTTCATTAAATTAAGTGAAACAATGACTTAAATGGACACTCTTACTTAATTTCTAAATTCATTGCATTGTTTATTAGATTTTCAAATAAGATAATGAAAAAATCTACACATGAGTTTATAATTTTTTATCCATTTAAACTATGATACAATAAGAAGAATATATAGTTTGGGAGTAATGAATCTCATAAAAATCACTAGTTTGCAATGATGAAATTTATGACACAAAATACAAATATAAGATAATATAATACAGGACTCCTATCCAAATTTGAGAGCTATATACAATTTTGACACAAATTTAAATGAATCTAGATAACTCCAACCCATTCGTGTCTCATGTTGATTCTACCTGTATACAAACCTATTCAAATCATATCTTGTTATGCTCGGGTCTCGTAAGTTAGGACCCAAATTACTAGCCTTATCTAGTATGACCAGTAATTAGATAAAAATTAATGGTCCCTCTTTTTTTTTTTTTAAAGTTTCAATCCTTATACAAACATCAAAAATCAAATTTATAATCTTTTAGAAACTTAACTTCTTTCCTTCACTACTTTGAGATCAAATTATACGGTATAGTCACTTAACAGTGTGATTTGTTTTGAGTTTGGTGAATCATTTTCATTTATAGCAAAATAATGCCCATAAATATTAGAAAGAAGTTGTCAAAAGTTTATCGAAATTGTTAATATCCTTATGAAAACCTTTCGATAATTACATTTTTATTTT
The DNA here is from genome assembly GCA_024138015.1 of Lumnitzera littorea. Classification (NCBI taxonomy): domain Eukaryota; kingdom Viridiplantae; phylum Streptophyta; class Magnoliopsida; order Myrtales; family Combretaceae; genus Lumnitzera; species Lumnitzera littorea. The sequence goes on from JAMXBB010000010.1 coordinate 87,693,116, forward strand.
TTATCATGATCTAGAATTCATCATTATAAGACAATACTAACATTGGCATAAAGTAAATAAGTCAAAACAGCTAACAACAAAAGAGCAATGGATACAAAATTGTGTCAATTTAAAGGTATTCTATACTTGAACTTACTTGATCTTAATAGTAGCAATTGTGACCCTGATCTATAATAAAATAATTGCCATAAATGTTATCTTTACTTCTTCAATGTATACATGCTTTAGTTTAACTAAATATCCTCCACTTTTATATTGATCACTTAAATACTCTAAATCATCACTTTGCACATAAGACATCTTTATTAATGGTGGTGAGTCATGTATGTTTGTTGGGTTAATTCCTAAGTTTTGGTACTTTGTTTCAATGGATTCTTTTTAACATTCACAACTTGCATTACAATTATGAAGAGTTTGAATCAAGAACTTGGTATACAAAATTGCTATCATTCCACTTTTTCCCCATCATGAATAGCCTTAAAGATGAAAAATTTTAACATAGGGAGTGAAAAAAAAAAAAAATAAATGGTAGAAAGAAAGGAAACTAATTAGCATGCTTTTTGTGAGAATGGAAGTCTGTTTTGAGTGTTATAGTTCTAAAATGTTGATAAGGTCAAGTCAGACTTTAGGAAAAAAAATTTAAATTTATCCTTGCCCAATGTAGCTAGATAGTTTACAAAGGTATTACTTAGATAATATGCATCCTTAATGTACATATGGGTCCCTTTTATCGATTGTTGTGAGTCCTACTAATTTGATAAATCTTGTGATGGGTTCTACAACTCTAATCACAATATTTGCAAACATCTTCTTAATAATACAAAGAAAGACATCTTAAACACATGTTCTTTTCGCACTCACATGGTGTTGGATGTAGCTTGCGCATCTTCAAATCTGGCATTTTCGTACACAAATTTAACTTATCCATTTGTTTCAAGCTTTATTTTTAAATACAAGCATCCCAATGCACTTTTTCCTTTATTTGATACATCATTTACTTCCATTATTGTGAACTAGAGTATTTTGATATTTTTCATTAAAACATATAAGAAAATTGATATTTCTAGTTTATGAAAACATTAAAATTTTGAACTACCAATTTATAACAACATTTGATGGATTAATTCAATTTTTCACAATATTTTTTCTTTTTTATTTTTTGGTGACTATAATGGTGGTTTGTCAAACCACTAACAACATATAATAGAACAACAAACTCCATATAGCTAGTGGAGATAAGAATTAAAATATAATTAAAGTGAAAGAACAACGTAGTCATTGATTACTAATGAGGAGGATTAGAATTGAAGCAAAGTGAATGACAAAGAAGAAGAAGTCACCAATTATAGACCAAAAGATCAGAATTGAAGTAGAGTGAGAGAAAGATTAAAAGAAGTCACCAATTACCTATGCACTTGTTTTGAAATGTTGATGAGTTGAACTCTAGAAAGAAAATATGAAATTTATTCTTATTCATGTGATTGGATATTGATATCCTGAATTTAAGGATAGATAAAGGTGGTAATATTAAGAGTAGGTTCGAACCAATTGATGGCTCAAAAAACTGAATGGAAGTCGAAGGGAAAGACGATCAAAACTACAAACTACTCTAAGTATTTAACACACCAAAGAGCCTCAATGAATCAGTTGTGCTAGCTTGATATGATACATAAGTAGCCAAGTTAAGTTACTCATGACCTAGCATTGATTAAGGGTTAAGATAAGAGTAAAGAAAGTAAGTAAGTAGGCTTAAAGGGGGAAATTTTGAGTATATTCAATGATAAGGCTAATGCAGCTTTCATTATCAAGGGGTATTTATATTTAAGAATTTAGGGTTACATACCAAATAAGGAAAAGACCAAACATTCTAAAAAGAGTAAAATACAAGGAGTAAGTAAGGGTACAAAAGTAATTAGATCAAAAGAAGCTTCTAGGTGGATTCTTTCAAATTCTCGACAAAAACACGTAGTCAGCATTCATAAGCTGAGCTTTTGGTGAAATGGACAAAACAGTACAGTTAAATGGAGTGAGGGATGAGCTGGTTTGACTATAAACATTAGTAGGCTTGGTTGGCTTAGAATTTAGGAGGCCGTATGCTTGGCAGACTCTTATCTTAGTAAGGGTATTCGATATTAGGATCTCTATGATCGAGAACGATTGCCTAAAGGCCAAGTTGATGGTTGAGCTTACTAAGCAGCTTAATGGTAAGTCTAGGATGCTAAGCTGCCAAGCTGCTAGGTAGTGGGAAAGATAGTCTAGGGTGCCCTCAGGTTGGTACTACGTGACTTTTACTAAAGAGTAAAGATCGGATTGACTTGATAAATGCAAGAGATTGAAAGTAAGTAAGAGTTTGGATTAGGGAAAGGACAATGTTCCTAGCCATGCTTTCAAGTCCCCAAGCATGAGCTTTACCAGGGGTACCTATGGCCAATTCCTATTATCCCCTTCAAGTTGGTTAGGATTTGGGATCAAGTTCAAATGGTCCTTCACCTATTTATGCTCGTCTAATCAGTATAGGCTTAGGTCGGTAATGTTAAACACCTTAGAGACTCCATAATCCTAAGGTAATTCCAATCGATAAGTGTTTTCCCTCAACTTAGGTGGATAGTTTGTTCTTCCTTTGGTTTGGGAATCTTTCTTTGCTTAAGTGCAACCAAATTAGGTTGTTAGATTGAAATTGTCTTCTCCTTCTTCCTTGTCCTATTTACTCCAACTTCCTTGCCACTCAGTGAATCTATTGAGTAACTTTTTGATATATCTTCTAAAGCGATTGAGCTCAATCTTTGGCCTCGAGGTTTTCTTGGTTGGTTGCAAGTACTAAGGTATGGTTGAGGGGAAACTTTAGGTTGAACTCATAGATGACTTTGAAGGGTATTTGGCTTATGATGTTGTAAGCTGATCTATTGTAAATAAACTTTACTGCATGTAAGCAAACATCCTAATCATCCAAGTTTATCCCCATTATAGGTCGGAGTAATAAACCCAAAGTACTATTGGTGACCTTAGTTTAGCTATCAATTTGGGATTGATAGCATCTACTAAAGAGTAACATGATACCTAATCGAATCTAAAGGTTTCTTAAGAAATGACTCATAAACTTTAGGTCCTAATCCGATACCATACTCCTTGGTACGTTATGTAAGTGAATGATTTTCAAACAAAAGAGAAAAGAAATAGCCAAAGTATTGTTAGTCTTGGTGGATGACATGAAGTGTGTCATCTTATTGAATCTATCCATGATGACCATAATATAGTCTCTTCTTCAAGCAGTTTTGAGTAGGCCAAAGATAAAATCCATGCTTTGATCAACCCATTGTCTAGTTGGGACAGGCAGAGGCATTGTACTCCCTTGTTTGGCTCAGCTCTTTGCTTTCTTACAAGTCATGCAGCCTTCCATAACATGGTGAACATCACTTCTCATCTTAGGCTAAAAGAAGCGAGCATTCAACAGTTCAAAAGTTCTCTTTTCTCTAAAATGTTTAGAGAGTCCTTTACTATGAGCTTCTCTTACTAACATCTCTCAGATAGAACAGGTCGACACATAGAGCTTATTACCTCGGAATAAGTATCCATCTTCCATATGATAGTCATCCACCATCCTTCCTTCTTTAATTGTTTATACATTAGACCAAAATAAAGATCTTAAGGGGTATTTCTCTCTGATGGTTGCAAAACCTAAAAGTATAGTTTATAGAATTGTTAAGAGAGTGTATCTCTTAGATAGGGTATCAGCGACCGCATTCACCTTACTTATGCTTAATTACAGAATTGAATCATTCCAAGAATTCTACCCATTTTCCTTATCTCTTTGAAAGCTTTAATTAAATTCTCAAATACCTTAGAGACTTGTGATTAATGTATATAATAAACTCTTTTGGTAGAAGATCATGTTGCCATACATGAAGAGCTCAGATCAATGTCAAGAATTCCTTATCATATACGGAATAGTTCAACTACACTCCTTTTAGCTTCTCACTGTGATAAGCAATGAATCAATCTTCTTGCATCAACATAATTCCAATGCTAAACTTGATAGGTCACATTTCCACCCAAATACTTTCTCGAAGATAGGTAGAGCTAAAACTGAGGCAAAAGTCAATCTTTCCTTCATCTTGGTAAAACTCTTCTCCTCTCTCTCTCACTATTTAAACTCTACATTCTTCTTCATTAGCTTAATGAGAGGTGCTACAATTATATTGAATCCTTAGATAAAGCATCGATATGATGAAGCTAAGCCACGGAAGCTTCTAAACTTGACACAAGAGGTCAAGGTTAGCCATTCAACAACAGCTCGGACCTTTTCACTATTCACTTGTAAGCTTCATCCATTAACTACATAACTAAGGAAAGACTACTTCTTCCTGGCAAAGCAACACTTGTTAAGGTTTCTAAATAAACTTCCTGCTCAAATCATATCAAACATAGCTTGAATATAGGTAACGATGCTGGATAGATCAAGGTTGTCTACTAAAATATTATCAAAATATACTATGACAAATTTTCTTATCAATTCCCTTAGCACATGGTTCATCAACTTTATAAAGGTGCTTGAAGTGTTGGATAAGTTAGATGGCATGACCAAACATTCATATAGACCATGGCAAGTTTTGAAAATCCTCTTCCATTCATGTCTTAGCCTCATCTTAGTTTAATGGTAACCAAAATTTAGGTTAATCTCACTAAATATTCGAATACCGTGTAGTTCGTCTAACATCTCATCTAACTTAAGAATAAGATATCTGTACTTGACCATAATTTTGTTGATAGCTCGACTACATGCATGCGTTAGATATTATCCTTCTTTAGTACACGTAAGGTTGGAATAGGACATGAAATGAGGATTTCCTTCGCATGTCTTTTCTCTAACAGCTTATTGACTTGTCGTTGCCGCTCAATGGCCTGGTCGGGCTTCATTTGATAAGATGGCTTTTTTGGCAAGGCGGTGCTAAGTACCAAGTTGATGCAATGCTCAATTCTCTGAAAGGAAGGTAATCCTTCAGATAGCTCCTTGGAAAATAGGTTGACATGCTCCTCTAGCAGTTTTTCTAATCTTCTTGGGTAGATCCTATCACGTCCCAAAACGGCAAGGTCGTAACAGCCCCGTCGTATAAACCATTCTAAGATAGAAGTTAGCTTCACAACCGCTATCTTAGACCTGATCTACACAAGGCGTTCATAACTAACCCGCTTTGAAATAAATAGTTTGTATATACACTATAATTCAGTTATTACAATTAAAGTTCACAAAATTTCTTTGTAATATATTTCCTAGTTATTACATTATTTAGAAATGAAAAATTATAAAGTAAAAGCTTAGACCTTAAAAATATGTATTTATTCTTCAAATGTTTTTCTTCACTCTCTAGGATCCAGTAGTTGCTAACTTCAGAGTAGTTGTATGCCGCTTCTTAGCTAGCACCTGAACGACATCTATAGGGATGTGAGCAACAACAGCTCAATTAGTTAGGATAGAGGACTTAAAACTATACCATAACACAACAAAGTTATCAACCAACTTATTAGGTGCAATGCATGTTCAAGCAAATGCCATCACACGACGTTGTCCGACTCGTCGTGAGATTAGAGAAATTTCGCCCGCTCTAATTTGGGTTGAGGAATTGCCATTAATGTAACAGCTCATGACCAAACCCAGGCTTGTGTAATGGAGACTTCGCTCCTCCTGCGACTACTTTCAAACCATCACCCTTATCACTACTTCCTCTCCTGTCACTTAGTTCGACTAAGGATGAAGAAAAGACCATTATGCAATCCTGCGCTATCTCTTTCAAAGGGATCGGTATTTGGCTGGAGAGTCCTAGGTTTCCCTTAATGGGGTGCCATGCAGGCTCGATTATGATTACAAGTCGTATATTTGATTAGGTCCAGTTTAGGGTGATCAATTATTTCATACAAATCACACAATACAAGCTAGAACAACAAACAGAATCATAGCATCACTCATAATCAAGCATCACTCATAATCAAGCATATGCACACCATAGACTATCAAACAAGCACAACTAAGCATAATCTCAAGTCTCCAAAATATAGCATCGTATTAATCTCAACTTACCTGGACTTTTCGCTCACTCATTTGAGGTTCAACTCGTTCAGGCCATTGGCGATCATCCTTATAACACAAACGTGGTTTCAGTTTTTCATATAAGTATTATAGGTTCGTTTTATCCTATAATGCTTATTGTTATGTTTTGTTTAGGGTTTAATATACCTAATTATCTAGGTCTTAAGTCTTTTACAATTATTCTAAGTTTAGGATTAGGTTCGGGTTCGATTTCGGTTTCCGCATCGATTTCTAAATTAGATTCTAGTTCGATTTCTAAATACTGTTTTATACCCGAACTCTAGAAACTTATTTTAACTCATAATGTGAAATTAATCACCTTACTTCTAAATATCTTAAATACCATAATTACTCCTAATCAGTATTTTATTTTATCCAGTACACTTAAATTCTTAATAGTATACTGAATTTACTCTTGATGTAAAATTTTTTTACATTTTTCATATAATTACATAAATTCAAGTTTTCTATCAAATTTATTGTATATTTTTATTATTATCATAATATCAATTTTTATTCTAATATCTTTTATTTATTATATTTTCAATAATTACATGTTATGTATATAATACACATCTAATATTGCTAACACTCTAATTACTATCTCCCAATATTAATTATTATTTCAAAATGTCTAAATTCATCTTAAATCAGATTTTACTCCTAATTACCCTAATTTACAAAATTAACTTAAAATTTACTATTTTTCCCTATTACTCATTTACTACATAATTAATCTAATAATTACATCTAACACCCTAAATTCTACAAGTATCATACTTCATCAGATTTCAACATCCTAAAACATATAATTATTCACTAAATCAGTAATTAACTATTTAATTACTTAACCCTAAATTACCCATTTTATGCCTCATTTTCAAGCCTAAAAATTATCTAAAATTTTCAAAAATTAATTTTTGAAAACGGGCTTCATAGCCCTATTCTATATCACCTAAGTAGTCTATATAAAAATTTTGGGTTCAAAACTACACTCTTAAGGTTATTTATTTCTAAATCGAAATATGCTTGGTTTTACATGATGTTTTAAGGACCATATATCACGAGACATATTTTCATCAAAATAATATTTTTCCTAAAAACTACATACAAAAATATTCCAGAATGACAAAATTCATAATTTTCTAAGAATATTTACTATTTTTTATAAAATTACACAAAATCAGGTTGGAAATTGGACTCATCAGTCTGGGTGGCTCCTGCTACCGCCGGCCGCAGTGGCCTTGTCGGCCGGTCTAGGCGCTGCTACCATCACCACCATGTGGTAGTGGTGACCGTCCACTCCTAGCTGCTCGTCTGATGTTGATTCCCCTTTATGGTCCTAATTGCACAGTTTTTCTTATTATTTTTCCTAACCCTAATTTTTCTCTCAATTTCACCTCTCCCTATTTTTCTCACTCTCCAAACTGACTAATGAGCTTATGAATTTTTCTTGCTATTTATAGAGCTTTAAGGAAATTATTGTGCATTAATTTGATTAGACAATTGCCTTATCTTCTTCTAATTTGACTTTTGTGTTGTTCTAATTTAATTGGATATTTTTTTTATTTTCCCCAGCTACCACGACCTATATTTGGATCATTCCTTATTTTTCCTGATTTTTTCTTAATTAATTATGAATTTTCTTTAATTATTTAGTATTATTTTAGCACATTATGCATATTTTAAGTAATTACACGTATTTCTACCTATATGTAAATTCATATATAGTACAAATAAATATTCCTAAATATTATTTAGGTCATTCTATGATTTTTAGTATATATATAATTTATCTTTAGTGATTCGTTAATTATCGGAATGTATTTTATGCATTTTCGATAAATAATAAGTTATATACTTAAAATTTGGAATTTTTATATTTTTTTATTTTATTGCTTATTTTTTTTAAATTCGAACTTACAGGATCATTTTTACTAATATTTCTGGTTTTACTTATAATTTAGACTTGATCGAATCTTTCAACTGATCGAAACCCTGAATGACTGGTTGTGGAGCTTACAGATCCACTTGATCCAGATTAGTAAGTAGGTTAATATGTTAGATTATAGGGCCTTTCGAAGCTTAGAATGACTCAGAACCAATATTTCTCGGACCCTCTAGAAAGCTTAACTTGTAGTTTGTTAACTTGGCTTAAGGTTAATGAGTTTAGAGTGATCTTTGTTCCATCCTTCTCAAATAGATATGTATTTTTGTACTTGCCATATATGACCCATTAATCAAACTATGGGCAACCTGACAACACACATGATATACACATAGGCAGTATGTCATAGAGAATCTCATTAGAATAGTTTCCAATAAAGATTGACAAGAGCACTTGTTGGTTAGCACGAAGTGCTCCCTTTTCATTAATCTAGTGTAACTTATATTACCTGGGATGAGATGTGGTTGGCAACTTAAGTCATTGTATTAGACTGAATGATACAACATTGGTGTAGCTTTCGTTATCTATAATGACCGTACATACTTAGTCTTTCACTTTGTAAGTAATGTGAAACAAGTTTTCCTACTGCTCTTCTGTGGTATATGGCTCGAGGCTCATAGTAGGTCGAATAACTAGGGTCAACTTGTCTTAGTCTTTGGCAAACACATTCACTTCAATAAGCTTATCAATGCTTTCCTTAGCATTCACCTTCACTTCAACCTTCTCTTTAGGCTCTTCGCCTGTGTTGTCTACCTTTATAGTCGAGGCTTCCCCTTTAATGACCATGATACGATGATTAAGGCACTGGGTGGCTATGTGTTTGAAACCTTAACACTTGAAACATTTGATTTGGCTAGTCTTCTGTATCGATATTTGACCTTTCTCAAACTTATTTAGCACCTCATTATCAACAGGTTGACTTTTCTACTTATTTAAGGGTTAAGATAAGAATAAAAGAAGTAAGTAAGCTTAAAAGGGGACATTCTGAGTATATTCAATGATAAGGCTGTTGTGGCTTTCATTACCAAAGGGTAGTTATACCCGAGAATTTAAGGTTGCATGCGAAATAGGGAAAAGACCAAGATAGTACATTCTAAAAAGAGTAAAATACAAGGAATAAGGGTACAATAGTAATTAGATCAAAAGAAGCTTCTAGGTGGATTCTTTTACGTTTAGGAAAAAAATACGTAGTTAACATTCATTGGTTGAGCTATTAAGGAAGTGGACAAAACAGTACAGTTGAGTTAAGTAAAGGTCGAGCTAGTCAGACTACAAACATTAGTAGGTTTGATCAACTTAGACTCTAGGAGATTGGACACTTGGTGGACTTTGATCTCACTAGGGGCATTTAGTATTAGGAACTTGATGCTTGAAAATGGGTGCTTGAGGGCTGAATTGATGGTTAAACTTATTGAGCAATTTGATGGTAAGTCTAGGCTGCTAAGTTGCTGAGTTGTGAGGAAGGTAATTTGGGGCGCCTCCAGGTTGATACTCTATGACTTTTGCTAAAGAGTTAAGCTAAGATCGGCTTAGTAAATGCTAGAGATAAAAAACAAGTAAGAGTTCAAACTCCTTAGGGGCAAGTCAAGAATAGAGAATGCACCTAGCTATACTTTCAAGTCTTCGAGCATGAGTTCGGGTCAAGGTTCTGAATGGTAGATTCTTATCAAGATGGTATATGAAGGTATCGCTTAAATGGTATGCACACTCAACATGCATATTGACGGCTTTTACCGATTGTTGAAAGTTCTACTACTCTGATGAATTTGTGATGGGTTCCATGGACGCAGTGGATTCTCTAAAGTGATGAATGCAGTATTTGCAAACATCAACGTCGTAATAAAACACCGTAAGGCACCTGAAATATATGTTCTTTTGGCACTTGTGGTGGTGTCAGACGTAACTTACGATTCTTTGCATGTAACATTTTTCTTGAATAAGTTTAGTTTCTCTTTTCCTTTGAAGTTTTATTTATTTATTTCCTAGGACGAAGGACCTAGTGCACTTTTTCCCCCCTTCTTGGACAATGCATTTTTGATATCCTGCATTGGAATGTATAAAAGATACGATATTTCTAGTTTATGGAGACATCAAAATTTTAACTTATAACAACTTTGGATTGATTAATCCACTCTCTCACAATATGTTTTCTTGTTTTTGTGATTATAGTGGGATTTCTCAGACCATTACCAACACAATACCTTCTAGCGAAATAAAATATCCTTAAATAGCCAATATTTTATAGCTAGTGAAAATGGGAATGAAAGTGAAATTAGATTGAAAAGGGAAAGATATTTACCAGTTACCAATGAGTAGGAACATAATTCAAGCAAAGTGAAAGAAAAAGTAAAAGAAGTCACTAGTTACTTGCTTCTATTGGTATGAACTCGACTATTTAAATATCCCAACAACTAATATTTCTAGTTGAAGGAAACGTTAAAATTTTGAATTTGCAATTTATAACAAATTTTGATGGATTAATCCAATTTTTCATAATATTTTTTTTTCTTATTTTTGTGATTATGGTGGGATTTCTCATTCCAGTACCAACATAATATCTTCCAGCATAATAAACATATCTTGGAATAGTCTTTTTTTTTTTTTTTACTACCAATGGAGATAAGAATAAAAGTGAATTTATAGTGCAAAGGTAAAAAAGGTCACTGAAAACTAATGAGGAGGATCAAAACCGAAGAAAAGTTAAAAAAAAAAAAAAAGAAGTCACTAATTATACCTATGAAGAGTTTGTACCAAGAATTTTGTTTATAAAATGGTTGTCGTTCCATTTTGTGCAGGTCATGAATAGTCGGAATGATCTGAAATTTTGAATAAAGGAATGAAAAAGAAATGAAAAAAGGGTAGCAAGAGATGGAAATCTGGTTGATTTTTTTTTTTTCCTTTTTTTTTTTTTTTTTGAAATGTTGATAAATTGGACTCTAAAAAGAAAATTTGAAATTTATCATGTCCTCGTTGTGCATATATTGATTGCATATATCGATCCGTGAGTCTTGCTGGTTCGATGAATTTATGATGGGTTCCGTAAGCTCTAGTAAAGTTGATTCTTAGAAGTGATATTCACGACATCAAGTTCTTACTAACATAAGGTGAGGCAACAAACAGAGAGGTTCTTCTGGTGTTCAATGTAGCTTACTCTTCATCAAGTGTGGCATTTTTCGCACTTAAGTTTTACTTCTCATTTCTTTTTAAGCTTTTTTTTTTTTTTTTTTCAAAGAATCTGATGCAGTTTTTCCTTTTGCGTAGTTGATACATCGTTTCCTTCGATTCATATAAAATTGAACATTTTGATATGCGACATATGAATGTACAAGAAAACTAAAATTTCTAGTACGAGGAAACATCAAAATTTTAAATAACCAATTTATGACATAGTTTGATGGATTAATATAATTTTTCACAATGTTTTTTTTTCTTATTTTTGTGATTATAGTGGGATTTCTCATACTACTACAAAACAATATCTTCCAGTATAATAAATTTATCCTAAAACAGTTAATTTTTTTGCTACTCATGAAGATGAGAATTAAAGTGAAAAGACAAAAGCAATTGCTACCATCAATGAGAGGATCAAAATTAAAGCAAAAGGAAAGATACAGAAAAAGAAGTCACCAATTACCAAACAAAAGGATTAGAATTGAAACAAAGTGGAAGGAAGAGAAAAAAAAAAAAAAAGACACTAATTATCTATGAAGAGTTTGAATTAAGAACTTCGTTCACACCTGTCATGAATAGCTAGAAAGATGTAAAATTTTGAAACAAATAGTGAGAAAGAAACAAAAACAGGGTAGAAGGAGGGAAAAACAATATGAGGGGGGAAATTTGGTCCAAGCGTTATCATTCTAAAATGTTAACTAGCGGAACTCTATAAAGATAATCTGAAATATATTCCTATCTAGTGTGGCTAGATAGTCAATGGAGGTACCGCTTGACTGATATAAATCCTTAACATATGCGTTAACTATATTTATTGATTGCGAGTCCTATTGATCCGATGAATTTTATAATAAGGTTCCATAAGCTCTAGTTAAGTGGATTCTTTAAAATAATAATCGCAATATGCACGAACATTAAGCTAATAACACATGTTGTTTTGGAACTCGCACCTTATTGGATGTAACTTATACTTCTTCACGTATGCCATTTTTTCCGCTTACAAGTTTAGTTTCTCCTTTCTTTTCAACCTTTCTCTTTATTTTGTTATTATTTTTGGGTGAAATATATGTTTGCTGAATCTAGAAAAAAAATTACATAATTATATAAAAAAATTATCACAATATCGATATTATATCGTATCTTAAAGTGTGATATTACTATTTACACTAATATTGTATATTAAAAATATGATATAATTATTTATGTTAATATCACAGATGCGATATAAATATTATACTAGAGATATGACATTAGTACAAATAGTTTTATCATACTTTAAACTTTATATTTTGATAATTATTTTTATATAATTTCTATTTTGATAATTTTTTAAAATTTTGATTGTAAGCAACTAATTTTCTTGTTATTTTTACTTAACTGCTACATCTAGGTTTGAACTCGAGTATTTTTATATCTTATATTAAAGTGTATAAGAAATTTGATAAGCTCATGTAAAGTAACATCAAAATTTTAAGTTACCCATTTACAATTACTTTTCATCAATTAATCCATCTTTCACATTATTTTTTATTATTTTTATGATTATAGCGAGGATTTGTCAAACGACTACCACAAAACGACTTCTAATATTGTAAACTTATTCTGGAAGAGCCAATTTTTCCTTAGTAGTAGAGAAAAAAATAAAGTAGAATAAGGGTGAAAAGAAAAAAATAGTCATTTATTACCAATGGGGAGGTGTTAATTTATTGTGTAAATTACAAACGCCTCTTTAAATTTAATTTATGCATGCTTATTTTCTTATTTTTTAAGAATAGAAAAATGTATAAGATACTTTTTTACTATTTTTTCATTTTATAAATACTAAGATCAAACAAAACATATATAAAATCAACCGCAAAAATACAATTTTAAAGAAAGATCAGGCACAATTTAAAAAATAAAGGCTAAGTGTAATGAGAGAAATGCATTTACAATTTACTTTAATAAATTTTCTTTGCATAATTTCAAAACTTATTTAATCATTTAACTTGAGGGAAAAAATTTATTTGAAAGAAATATTAAAGAATATGCTTCTTAAAAATTAAAAGAAAGAAATTAAAAACAAGATGTAAAAACACTAAACTCTAGAATCCCTCGCTTAAAACTAATCTATTATTTTCATCTACTTCGGCTTCATCTGCTTAAACCCTAAACCCTGAATATCACCAGTTTTTCTCTTTTCTTTCTCTCTCCACCAATGGCTATGGCGTCCATGGCGACGAAAGTCAGGAACCCCCGTTCATATTCTCTTATTCAAATACTCAAATCTGAACCTCTTAACCTTCTCTCTCTCCGACACAATCTACCTCACGCTTCTTTCTCTTCTTCACCTCTCTCCAATTCCGAACCCGAACCGCCAGCTTTTCCCGGCACGAAGTTTCTCGAAACGTTTAGGGAAGAGTTCGACATTGGAGAGAAAGTCATTTCGCTAGAGACCGGAAAGATCGCTCGCTTTGCAAATGGTGCGGTGGTTTTAGGCGTGGATGAGACGAAGGTGTTGTCTACCGTAGCTTCGGCGAAAGGCGATGCTGTTGCGGATTTCTTGCCTCTCACGGTGTGAAGCTTTAGGCTGGAATTGTAAATTGAGCTTTCAATTAGACTTTATATTTAGTTATCTGGATAAAGTGTTATGATTTTTGTTTTTATTACGCTTGGAGAAGCTTACTAAAAATGACAGTTTGTATTGCCATGGCATATTTCCGTATCATTCCAGCGGGATATAAATTCAAAGAGCTATTATTACGTGATGTTGTGTATTCTGTGTTAGGAATCACCTGTCTGTTTTAAATTGATAAAGAAATTGAGAACAGTTACCTGTTTTTCAAAAGAGGCTGTGGGACAATTTGCGTTGCTGTGTCGATGTTGTCATTTTAGTGTGATATAAATGCTGGGAACTTAGTATCATGTTATGGTAGGAATTGCTGATTACAACAAAGCTGGGCATTAGGAAGGATGCTTGCATATCTAGAAATTGGCGAATTGCTGAATACAATTAAGATTGAATAATGTAATTTTGTCAAATGAAGCTGGGGAGCAATTTTACTCATCTACTTAATTTCGGGGAAAGTGGTAAAAGAGCTTTGCTTTGCATTAATTTAGTGGGCAGAAAGATGAAGGACTTACTTTTTGTGTAAAGTTCTCCCATCTTCATTTTTTATCCCATTTCCTGGCCTATCACATGATGCTATATATCATTGGAAGCTTGTAAGTTGAATGGTACTAAACAACAAATCACGATACATGGCAGCATGAAATTGGAGGGTATGTGGATAGGGTAACATGTTGAAGGGGGTAACTATGAGATACAGGGACTTAATTGTTTGGCTTAACTTTTGGAAAGCAGGTTTTGTGCTTTATTCCAGACAAAGGTTAGTTTTGTAATTTTGATGTAAAAGTGCATTTCTGTTTTCTTGTTTGGTAAGTCAAAGAAGCATGAATATCTGCTTTGGGTTATAGGCATGGAGTATTTTAGATGTAAAACCATGTAAACATTTCATGGTTTTATGTGTTAGTTTTTAAAATATTATCTCTATAATGATGGTTAATTAGTTGGTAATTTTTACATTATGTTGTTTTATATGGAGATTGTGCTGTAGCTTTTACATCTTGCGTCTGGAGCATAGTGGCTGTTATTTGAAGTTTAAGCTGAGAGTTGGTAGGGATAGACAGAAGAATGGAGCTGTCTCAAGTAGTTTTACCTATGTGGCTAAGTTTATTTTGATAATTTCTCACTCATGGAAAAGAAAAGAGATGAACATTTATTGGGTTTTGACAACTAAGTGCATTCTTTCTTGTCAAAGGTTGATTATCAAGAGAAGCAATTTGCTCAAGGTGTCATCCCAAACAGTTATATGAGACGAGAGGGTGCTCCTAAAGAACGTGAACTTTTATGTGGTAGATTAATCGACAGACCAATAAGACCGCTTTTTCCTGCAGGATTCTATCATGCAGTGCAGGTGCAATCTGACCGTACATGACTTCCTGCATTCTTTGATAGGTTTTCTTCCTAGAATTTCAACGTCAGTATCCTGTTCTTGGTGACTAATGTGCAGGTGATGGCGAGTGTTCTTTCTTCTGATGGGAAACAAGATCCAGATGTATTGGCAGCTAATGCAACATCAGCTGCTCTTATGTTGTCGGATATTCCTTGGGGAGGCCCAATTGGAGTGATTCGAATAGGAAGGATATATGGGAAATTCATCATTAATCCAACCATGGATGAGGTACAACTTACAGCTTTAGTTGCTGCATTGATTGCCTATATCCTAGTTTCTCACCAATTTGTCTCTATCATCACATGGGGCATCCTAGGTTGTGACATTATTGAGTCACCTTTTTGGACCATTCCTTATTTCCTTAATGTCAATTGTCACCTTTAGTTATCTCCTAGGAATTACCCTGTGTTGCAGTTTGGATAAGTTGAGGCTGAACCCCATACCCATGAATAAAAGTACCGGAAATCTACCATAGATCGCATGGCTAGTGCCCCTTCTCAGATTAAAAATTTTACTGCACAATGTTCCTCTTAAGAAAAATGTAAAATCTTCCATAACTTTTAGTTGTGTTATCTTCATCAGTGCTTTTAACTACGATATGGAAGTTTCCCATGTGGTGAAATCTATGTTGCTTTTTAGGCTGGAGAAAACAAGCCAGTGTCCCCCAGACCCACCCTGGAAGGGGGAAAAAAGAAACAAAAACAAACCGGTGACTTAGAATTATCTTAAACATCTTCCATTTTAGCCGCATAATTTTCCACAATGGACTTATGGATTAAAGGAGAAAGGGGTAGTTACAAGATTAACAACCCTGACATGAAATCTTGTTCTCACAACCACAATTCTAGGCCTTTTTTTTCCCCACGAACCCAATGCAGAAGCTTTATTCCCACTAGGTTTTAGCTGGGTTTGATTTAAAGAAATCTCACATGAGTTGGTGATTCTAATGAGACCGTTAAGAAAACTATAAATTATACTCTGTCTTTGTTATTCATTGTCTTGTTACATTGGCTTTCCTTAAAGTGAAAATTAAGCAAATCATCTATGAATAGTGGGAGAAAATTTACAGCATCAAGGACACATTGAAGAAAACTCCAAGAGACCATATCATAAACTTTCATCAGATAAATATCAAGAGCATATCTCTTGCCTTTGTTGTTCAAAAGAAACAGATGCCAACACTTTGAGCACAATGTCACTGAGCGATGGAGCAGCACCCCCTACTGAACTTACCAAAAAAGTCTTGTTTTTGCAAACTATACCCGAGATTTCCCTAAGTTATATGCTCTATGTCATATTGCTTCAATTTGTATATTATCTTTCTGAATGAAACCATACTGCTGATTTTGATTTCCATGATTATATTTCAGATAAGTCTCTTGACAACTTTCAATCTCATCTAATGCCTGCAAAATTGATTATGCATGTTCTACACCATGCCACCAACGTTTTGCCTTAAGTCTTGCATTGGTGTGATTCATGGTCACTCTGTGTGCACTGCAGCTTAGCTTAAGTGATCTGAACTTAGTCTATGCCTGCACGAAGGACAAAACTTTAATGATAGATGTCCAAGCTTGTGAGATATCAGAGAAAGACCTAGAGGCTGGACTCAGGCTGGCTCATCTAGAGGTAACTTTTGAGAGCAATAGCCTGCTTCATTCTTCTTCTTGTCATTTTTATTCTCCTAATAGCTTTTTGTGCTTTCAGGCTGTGAAATACCTTGAACCTCAAATTAGATTTGCTGCCAGAGCTGGCAAAAGTCAGAAGGAATACAAGTTGTACATGGTTTCCAATGAGATATTAGAGAAAGTGAGAAGCTTATCAGAGGAATCTATTGAAGCTGTTTTCACTGATTCAACATATGGGAAGGTGGTGAACATAATTTTTGTGTGACTTTAATGTTTTGGATAAAAGGCTGATGCAATTGCATGTCGTGCTTTTGCATTTATTTTTAAGATTTGTATTTAATTTTCTATGTCCACAATTCATGTTCAATGCTCTTCACTATGATGTGTTTTTCATTAGTTTGAACGTGGTGAGGCCCTAGACAATATAACAGAGGGGGTTAGAAAAGCACTTGATGAAGAAGGTGATGATGAATGCTTAAAGGTCCTATCCAAGGTGGTAGATACTGTGAGGAAGAATGTAAGCAGCAAAAGTTAACAAATTATTATTTAGCTTTTTCTTTGGAGAAATCGAAGATATATCACACCTTCATTGTGATGATGTGGAGTTTGTTGATTTCTGGTGAATTGTCAGGTCGTCCGGAAAAGGATAATTACAGAAGGATTTAGGGTTGATGGCAGGCACCTTGATGAAGTAAGGCCAGTGTATTGTGAAGCTGGCAATCTGCCTATATTGCATGGCTCGTCAATATTTTCTCGAGGAGATACTCAGGTGATTCCCCTTCTTAATAATTATTGAGAGGGAGAAGAGAAGTGACTCTCTGCAGTTACAAATACAACCTTAAGTTACATTTGCATTTCAATTTTATTTACTTTTTATTTTTTATTTTTTTGGTATAGGTACTATGCACAGTGACCCTAGGAGCTCCTGGAGATGCTCAGCATTTGGAGTCACTTGTTGGTCCTTCAACAAAGCGCTTTATGCTTCATTATAGCTTTCCACCATTCTCAATCAATGAAGTTGGCAAACGAGTAGGCCTTAATAGGCGTGAAGTTGGGCATGGTAAGTTAGGATTTTAGTTCTTGCTGTCACTAGTTTCTTCAAATGTATTGTGTACAGCACGTTACAGTACCTGAGAGAAATAAGCTTCTGAGATAGCCTGTCCATGTCCAACAACTCCATCTTGTCTGGTATTTAAACAATTTGTTGAACCTAAAGGGTTGAGTGGTTTTTGCTTGAAGTGGACAATGGGAACTTTAGTGTGGTTAGATGCTAAAAGGAAGTGCTATGCTTGATTATTTTCTGAGAGGATGTTAGGTGGAAGGATTGCTGAAGGACCTTACCCAAAAAAAAAAAAAAAGGATTGGACTCTTCCCAGCTGCCTTCGCGTTTGAGTTGTGTGGATAGACTGAGAGGCTACTGTCTCCACCTTTTTTACCTAGCTTATGGATGTGCAAATCATGCATTATTTGGTCCAACATATTTCAGTAGAATAGGATTATGTTTAGGAAATTCAGCCCCGAGGTTTGTTTTTTCTATGTAATGCATCAAGTGAGCTATGATGCTCACCATGTTTTTGTTTGATAATTAAATTTCATCTGGAACGGTAGACTGTTGCGGTTGCTTCACGAAAGAATCCTGCCTTGAAATGGATGCTTGGATGTATAGATTGGCTTTAACACATTGTAATGTGTTGCATCTTGAATGATAAATAAGATATATGTAGCTAATTGGGTTCAGACAATTATTGCAGGAACTTTGGCGGAGAAAGCTCTCCTTGCAGTTTTGCCTCCTGAACAGGATTTCCCTTATACTGTTCGTGTTAATTCAGAAGTCATGGCATCTGATGGCTCAACATCGATGGCAAGTGTCTGTGGAGGTATTTGTCTATTAACTGTTTTGAATATCTTGTTGTAGTGGCACAGGTTGCTTGAGTTCTACTGTTTTGTTTTATTGTAGGCTGCTTTGTGTTGTTTATCTTTGGGCTTTTTTTTTTTAAATATTAAATAAAATTTCACGTGGTCTATGCTGCTTTTACTGATTTTAGCTTTCACTTTCTAGATTCTAGTAATATCAACCAGAAGATATGTCCTTTAGCTTTCCTTTTCCCTTGCATTAATGGTATTCTCTTCTTTTTCTAGGCAGTATGGCTCTTATGGATGCTGGCATTCCTTTACAAGAACATGTAGCTGGCATGTCTGTTGGCCTTGTTAGTGAAGTTGACCCAACAACCGGTGAATTTAAGGAGTATAGGATACTAACTGATATATTAGTAAGTTTTCCTTTTTTCTTGTCTTAATATGCTTTAGGGGGTGTGGATGTGCTATGTAAAAACCATTTAGCTTTTCACTTCATGAGTGCACATGTAAGTTATACATAGAATATCTTAAACCTATTATCAAAATTTTCTAGACTTTAATGCAGTGGCCTTAAAAGAAAAATTACATGTTTATGCTATTGACGTGCTATGTTTTTAAGCATTGAATACTTCATCAAAGGACACGCTCTAGCCTTGTAGTTATTCCTGTATCATGCTTCTTTCTCTGGGGAGCGTAGTCATGGCTCCTTTATTCCAACTCATTTTGGCTATATCCTTTCAGGGCCTAGAAGATCATCTTGGAGACATGGACTTCAAAATTGCGGGTACTAAGAATGGGATCACAGCAATTCAACTAGATATAAAACCTGCTGGAATACCTCTAGATATTATCTGTGAATGTCTAGAGCCAGCGTACAAAGGGCGTCTCCAAATTCTTGAGCACATGGAGCGTGTGATTCGTGCACCTCGTTCTCAAGATGCACGAAATGGCCCTCGATTAGGTTGGGTCTTTAATTGTCTTGAAATTTTACTTATGCAATAATTTGCTTCACTAAGATTCTTGACCTTGATCCAGTTACATTGAAGTTCAATAATGACACTCTCCGTCGATTAATTGGGCCTCTTGGTGTTTTGAAGAGAAAGATTGAAGAAGAAACAGGTATTCCTACAAAAATATATAGGATGTAGTGTAGCCTCTATTATTTTGTTTTATCTCACCCTTGAGGGAGTCTTTGACTGTTTTTCTTTGTGGGAATATTTCCTTTTGTTGTACTATTTCTTTTCATTAATTGAAAAAAAAAAAAAAATCTCACTTGACCCAAAAATATCTCATTCGTTGGTTGACATCCTACCTTACTTTTGGCACTTCACATGCACACCTTTGATACTTGTAATTTTTCTCCTTGAAAGAATATTTTTTCCAAATGTCCCACATTCATCAAAGAGGTTTCATTTTAATACTAACTGAAGCTTTCTCCTCGTTGTGCTGAATTCTGATATTTTTTCTAGTATCTTTGTGAAGATTAGCAATATTGAGAGAGATTGACGCTGAGGTCATGTGGGTTTGGCGATATTGTTGAGGATGTTCTTTATTTGGGATTTGTATCATTCTGAGAAAATGGAAGATTAATTTTAATTGAAAAATCTGTGAGCTCCATAACGAACCTTTTTCAGATGATAATCTTTGGATAGTTGCATTTTTAATGTGTAATACTTCTGGTGGAATGTAGCTAAGGATGTTTAGGTAAAGGGGGAGAGAGGGGGGGTTTTGTTTTTTTTTGGGGGGGGTGTTGTGTGCGGGTGGCATGTGGTTGTGGTGGAAAAAGAAAAATTAAAAAGTAAATTCAAAACAAAAATAGGCCAATCTTTTTAATTTCTCTAGATGAAGGCAACTTTTTCATTGTTTATCTTTTGGTTTCGTCTGTTAACATATATTCCTTATGCACATAGAAAAATATTTTAATGATATTCTTCAAGAAAAATTGGGCACACTTATTCTGGTGGTGAAGCTAAAGATGTGTTGCTTCATATTTCAAATTCGCAATGGGACAATCGGATGCTTCTATTTCTTTTTACAAGAAGCAATTGATGTTCTGTTCTTACTGCAACATTGAAAAATCCAGGTGCACGGTTGTCGGTGAGTGATAGGATGCTAACTGTTCTTGCTAGGAATCAGTCCATTATGGATAAAGTTCAAGAAAAGGTATGTATTTGTTCTGTGTTGCTCATAAATATCATCAGTAACAATACATGATAATAGATCTTTGATTGTTGAATTCTTCTTTTATATTTGTTTAAGACATTGACAATATTCTCCATACTTTTACATTTTGGTGTCTGAAAGGAAGCAGATTATCCAAGAGGACTAAAGTTGTCTGATTGGGGAAAAAATGCTGCAGATTAGGGTGGGTTACAATTCAATAGTAACCAAAAGTAGTTCATCTAAATAGTATTTTTTAGTTTTAGACGGTAATGAGAGGTGAAGTTACTACTTGCTAGCCAATTATAATAGTTAACTGAAGTGGAAAATGTTGACTAAAATTGGAAAATGAAAATAATTTTCACAATTCCACTTATCCACTTTAGTTAACTATCACTATTGGCGTACCTTCTTCTGCCACAACCTATCACTGAAAACTACTGCTTCACAACATTTGCTTACTATATTATACATGATATAAAGATTTTATACCAAATGCAAAAGGAAAAGATTGAAAAGCATTTTCAGTGATACCGTCACTTCCTTAGTTCAAAGGATCTGCATGATTGGCTTGGCAAATGAAATGGAAATAAAGCACAAAGAGAGAAATATATGAATAACTAGAAAAGAAGGAAGAAAATTGTTTGAAGGAAAGCTCGAGTATATCTTGTCTAATTGAAAAAATAATCATGATGATGTCGATGAACTCCAAGGGGGAAACTAATACGATCGTTGCTGATATTCCAATTGGGATTTTTTAGGGTTTTTAATGGATTGAATAAATAAAATGGAAATTTGGTTTCTTGTGTTTAATGGACAATGATGTGAAGGGAATATGAAATCAACAATTGGATATTACTCACCAATTTGAAATTGAGCTTGGTTGATTAAGTCTATGATCCATATGATGAGATCCCATGTGTATCTCACTCTCTTCATTATGTGTATAGAGGGAGGAATAAGGGAGTTTGAGTATTAGCGTTTGGTAGCATTCTATATCATAGGTGTTTTGTATATATAGTGTGTGTTGTTTGCTGTTTTAGTTTTGTCTCCTACTGAGTTGGTGTTGTGGGACCTACAGAATATGTGTTGTGGGATTTGTTGTTTTGTTTACATGTGTACATATGTTTTACACCTATTGCTGGGAGTTAGAAGGTGAACAGTAGTATAAATAGGAAGGAAGGTCAGAAAGTGGACAACAGAATTTTATACCCACTCTTGTATTGAGCAGTTGGCTTGTTGGGGATTTTCTGGTGCTTTAAGCTCAGGTACATTTCTGGAATTTTCTAGAAAAGAATTTCTGAACCCGTTCTTAACACCATATTACTCGTGTGCATGCCTATGTTTCTTGACTGTGAACCTCTCTATTTGACAAAAACCATCTTTTTCTGCCAGAATCACCTTCCAAACTCCTTCAGACCTCATAATTCCACCAAGGATCATTCACTACAGATAACTCGATTTTCTAAAATGGCTAAAAAGATGGTAAATATTAGATGAAATATAATTAAAGATTCCCAAATAACTAAAATATCATAAAGGCTAAACTAATTAAAATAACCAAAAAAATACTAAGAGAAAGATGGGAAATAATGTCAAATCAATAAAACTAGTTCAACTAAAAAGGCAGTCTAAAGCTGGTTGGCTTTGGCTTGCATACTCTGTCAACTAGTTCGATGTCCACCATTTAGTCAGTGGTCAGCTAGTGTGAACGTTCCGTTGGTTGATTTCCTCCATACAACATCCTGCTGTCCTCCACACCTTTTGGATGCCCCCAAATATCTTTGGTTGCCATGTTTCAAACTTTGATGTCATTACTGTGAGTTGGTGAAGATTCCTCTCAAATCTATTTGTTTCTATGGCTTGGAACCTGGAGCTTTCTCAGTTGGTATTTGCTCTCTACCAGCAATTAGGTCCTGAACACCATGACACTTCCTCTGAAAATATGTTGGCTCAATATGTACAACCAACTCCTTTTGCCCTTTTCCTTCTTGATGCATGGAAATTGTTCTCACTGTATTTCTTAAGAGCTTACAGGCAACAAAACAAACTAATATTTACTTTTCTGGATGTCATAAGTATTTCTGTACCCATTGTGTACTGCATATCTTTCATATTCAGGGCCTCCCTAATAGCAATTGTGTAGCATCCATGGGAGCTACATCATAAATAACCTTGTTGGTATATTTACCAATCAGAAAAGGAGCATGCACCTATTTGTGGACATGTGTGTCAAAACTTTGTTAGAATGATGGGATTACAGACTTCCGCACATCCAAAACCATGCTGCCTGCATTGGAATAAATTCTCTCTATCCTGGGTATTCCATAGAGTGAGTGCAAGAAACCTGCTGTAATACTAGTGTTGATGTATACACAGAAGGAATCAACTCAGTTGTATCAACAACTCCTGTATCACCAGACCCCCTAATTTCCTCAAGCTTTGCCTAGAGTCTCAACGACTATTGCCTTCTCTGCAACATCATTCCTTCCACATTCCCTTTGAACCTTAATATATATAGTTTTCATCAGTGTCTCTAAGATCATTCTTTCTACTTTCAATTTTAGCATCTGTTGTGAATCTCTTGATTTTACAATTAGATTCTGGTTCAACCTTAGCAGCATCCACTGCCTTCTTTTGTTTTTCTACCATTGTATTTGAAGCATTTGGTGGTAATTTTGTAAAACTGAAAATCCGTTTTGTATGATGTAAGTGCCAAAGATATGTTGCATTCATAAATACCCTCTTGGACATCATCAAGAGACCCAATTGTCTTCTCTCCCACCATCCACTCAAAATAATCAAACAATAGCACCTCAGCAAATTTCAACAAAAAACAACCACAGCCAACAAGCAATAATCGCAAATCCACAATTCTCTACACATCAGCTAATTAACTACAATAGCATTGCCCACAACAACAAATCTTTTAATTTTAAACGGAGTTTCAATACTTACCAATAAAGGCTGTGCCTTTATCAAGAACCCATCTGTGTTCGTAACACAAAGCCTCTACACTGCATGCACAATCACCACATGCACCACTAGCAACAACAGCACCTTGCCCTTGTTGAACCTCCTCTCTGATTCCAATATGATGCAGATGAATTTCAAGGTTGGAACCAATCCGTGTGTTGTTGAGATTCTAATTCAGTTTTTTAAGTTTTCTAATGGATTCAATAGATAAGATGGAATATTTTTAGGTACTTGTGTTTAATCAACAATGAAGTAAAAGGGATATAAATGGAATCAACAATTGGATACTATTCACCAATTGTAATAGAGCTGGGGTTGATTAAGTTTAAATATCTACATTACTTATGATAAAAGAAATAATCGAATGGATTTATAGACTTCTACTATGATGCACAATAATCTAGAAATTTAGGTTTGCCAAAATAACAATGGTGATTGATAAGAAGAGAATGTAAGAGAAAATTCTCTAACAAGAAAGTGTATTTGATATCAGAAAACGTTCCTATAATGCCCTTTGCAACCAAGCCTTATACATACATAAACCCTAGATGTCTAAAATGAATGAAAAGGAGGAAAATATTAGAAGAAATATATTTAAATGCCAAACTTGAAGCTCCTAAATAATAAAATATCATAAAGGCTAAACTCATTGAAATTACTAAACAAATACTAAGGAAAAGGTTAAATAACATTAAATCAATAAAACTGGTCCAAGTAAGAAGTAATTTAAATAAGGTAGTTAGCTTGCATACATGGTCAACCACTGGAGTTAAGAAGTCATTTATGCTCCAGCACAGAATAATTGAAATTAAAACGCTTGTATTTGTCTATTTCGTGATAATTTGCTTCACCTGGAGTATTTGTGTATTACTGTCAACTTATGATTTATCTAACCTTTATAGGTTGAATTGAACCTAAGTAGCATTTCCTATGTCCCCAGATTGATTTTATAGTTGGTCGTGAGATTGAAGTTGGTGGAATGTACAAGGGTATTGTAACTTCAATCAAGGAATATGGTGCTTTTGTGGAGTTTAATGGGGGCCAGCAAGGGCTGCTGCACATCTCTGAGTTGTCACATGAACCGGTATGTATATCTAAAGAAAATGTTTTTGTTATGTGAGAATATATTTTACACATTAAATTAGAAGTTAGATGTTGTTTCTAACCTCAAAAAAGTACAGAAGTTGTATGCTTTTATGCAACATCAAGCTTAGCGTTTGCTTTGGACGAGGTTTAGTGTTAGCAGGCATTCACTGAACATGCTTGGAAGAATATGGCAATTTTTGACAAATTTTCATCTTGTTGCTCTTGCTAGTTGTTGTCCTAACAGATGCAGAGCATCCTTGTTGAGATCTCATGGTTGTGCTGGGCATGGGTAAAGTAGGCAGTGTTGTAATGTAAACTATGAAGTGATTGTTGAAGTTGCATGGGAATGAGCTTGTGTTTAGAATATTATGTGTAGTTTTCATAAGAAAATAGTGAGCAATTTTTTATGCCTTTTCATCAGGTATCTCGAATCTCTGATGTAATATCAGTTGGCCAGCAACTTTCACTAATGTGCATAGGGCAGGATGTTCGTGGCAACATCAAATTGTCTCTTAAGGCAACTTTACCACAAAAAGTATCAAAGCCATGTGATGCAGTTGGGCAATCTATTCCACCAGCGGAAGAAGCATCTGATGGATGGATCCCCACTGATGAGGGGGCTAGTGGGCAGGAAGATGACATTGTGCCTGATAAAGTTCCACCAAGCAAGTCGCAAACTTCTCGATCTTCGGTACCATCAATTATAGTCCGAAGTGCCGCCGAGTGTGATGAAGAGGATAAATCTGCTGCCAGGGCCAAAAGTTCTAAGGGCACCACTAAACAGGTAACAAAATAAATTCCAGTGATTGAAAATATGAAAATTATACATGTATTCAGATTGTCTAATTCAGTTGTTTTTTCAAGTGTAGACTAAAAAGAATAAGAAGT
Source organism: Lumnitzera littorea (assembly GCA_024138015.1). NCBI lineage: Eukaryota > Viridiplantae > Streptophyta > Magnoliopsida > Myrtales > Combretaceae > Lumnitzera > Lumnitzera littorea. The sequence continues at coordinate 87,718,907 of JAMXBB010000010.1, forward strand.
CAACTACTTTGACAAAAAAGGAAGAGAAACTTGCAAGCAGTGATGAAGAAGCTCAGAATGTGGCTCCTCTTACTGCTGATAGCTTGAAGATTGGGATGAAGTTAACTGCCCAAGTCAACCAAATCCGTACCCGTGGGCTTGTTCTTGATTTGGGCAATGGGATTCGTGGGATGTATCGCTTTGAGGTACATGTCTGATTCTTAATTTTTTTATATCCCATCATCCTTCATATTGTAAAATGTGTCTAATTTCACACCTTGAAAAGGTGAAGTTTCTTATTTGAGAAAAGTACAAAAGTATTCCCCCTTGCTATTTTTCCCATTTGATTCCTTGACTTTTTAACTTTTTTTATTTAAATCCTCCAAGTTTCTAGAGTGAAAGAAACAGGTCCCTCATTGATTCAGTGACACATGTCAGTTAATGATGGGTCCACATTGCTTAATCCAGAGTCCTTAATTAAGTATTATTATTGAATATATTTATTAGGTTTGTCATTATTGTGATATAGTAAAAATCTAAAATTGAAAAAGAAAAAAAGAGAGAATACTGTTCATCCACTCCAAAGTATGGATTATAAGGTTCATGTTGTTCATCTCAAAGTTTCACAACAAGAAGTGAAATGGCAATGAACACCCAAAATGCCTGAATTTCAGGACAAGAGATCCCAAGTTTAGGAGAAAACAGTATTCTAATGAAGCAAAAGAGCGGATAGAAAAGATATAATGTGAAATGTGGCTTACATTGGTTGTTAGACCAGACAAGTGAATGGAACTCCACCATGGCTCCAACCATAGTCACTATATCAAGATATAGATAGTTCTATTTGCTCGACACTCCTTTATCACTGGATAGCTTTCCAAGAGCATTTTCTCACATTAAACAAACTGGTGGCTTAGGGATAGCTATATTAAACTGCTCCTTCATGTGCAAAAAGGGGACAAAAAATCATGACCACCTTTTGTTCAATTGTGAGTTCTTTTGAGAGTTATGGAGTCACTGATACAGGAAGTTCTAATATGGCCAGTCTGGTTCTTTAGTTTTTCTGGTGTTATTTTGCAGCTACATGGGGCATTGAGGTTGATGAATCCTAATGAGGTGGCCTGAAATTATTTTTTTTAAGCACCAAACTCCCATTAGTGCAACTCTCAAAACACATGGAGATAGTTGAGATCAGCTAATTCTTCACATATCCCTTTTTTTTTTTCCACAAAAGGAAGTAGCCTCTCGTTTTTTTTTTTTTTTCATTCTCTTTAAGAGAAATTCCCCCATTCTAAGATCCCATTTATGTTCATCCTTTGGAGAACAAGATTTCATGCATCAAAATCTATTGAGAAAGTTTTGATGTTGTTAAAGAGAATAAGGATGTGATTTATCATCTAAAGGCTAAACTTAGAAAGATAGGAAAATGTTAACGAGATTTCATTGAAATTCTTGGCTCAAAGCTTTTGGTATGTTCTGCATGGGGTTTCTTGACTTAAAAGTGGATAAACATTGTTCTTCATTTTTAAATTGATTTTTACTGTGTTATTATGATTAGCGCTAGCAATTTATGTTATTATATCGTGTTCCGTGTCTGTGTCTAAACAGATTTGTATCTAAAAAATCCTAACTTGTGCCTTAACCTATTTATTAACCGTGCCTGAAAACTTAAACTCGTAATCCGACCTGTTTAATAAATGTGTTTCGTGTTCGGGTTGAACTCATTTACTCATTAAAAGATTATATAAAAGTCTATAAGATATTTGTAGATGCAAAAGTAAAATGGACAATAACAATATTTAAATTCTATAAATATAAATGTTGTAAGGTTTTTTTTTTTAATACTTAACATAAAATTACAACCCAAATAAAAATTTCAAAGAAATAATCTTATCAAATTACAAGAATTCCCAAAATTTGAATTGCATAACATTACTTAATCAAGTGGAACCATGGCTTGAAGAGACGCTACTAGTAGGGTTAACTTTTAAATTCACTACATTCTCTATTAGATCTTTGAGGGAAATGGTCAAATAATCTATACATAAAAAGGAAACATATCAATAAAATATATTATGTCGAAATTTTTGGCAAATAATTTATATTTACTACCTTCTTCTCTATAAAGCCAATTCTTTGTACATAAAAGAGCTTTTACATTATCTAGCTTCAATGAGATGCGATGTTGATCAAGGATGTGGCCTTCAGTGCTAAATGTAGATTTTGAAGCTACTGTAGATATTGGTATGCTTAAGATATCGCATGCTGTTCTTGCAACTTGAGGATATCAAAACTGATTGGTTTTCCAATAACTCAATACGTTTAATTCATTCATTGTATGCCACTTCTTATTCAAAAATATCTCTAATTCAAATTTACTGGTACTCCTAAGGATTTGCATACTTTTAAATGATTATAATTCCTAAACAAGGTAAAAAATTACATACATCATATAAAATGTTAATTCTAAAGTGTAAAAACAATATGCAATTGTAAAAAATAAAGTTATTTGGAGGTCGTCGTCCCATTCTTCATTCATAAAATCCTTAGTTTTTAATTTACTACTACCAACATTTTGATTTAGAGTTGCAACATCTTTTTGTGTATATTCATCAAAAAGAGAGAATAAAGCTCTTTTGACTTGTATAAACTCATTTGAGTCATCACCATAAAAGCCTCTAATAGCTCTACTCAACAAAATCGAGTTTATATTGTAAATCTAATGTAACAGCTATTGTCAAAACCAAACTAAACTCAAAGCAATACTTTTGAAATTTTGTAAACATCTTGATTGCCATGTCTTTCAAATATGCTTCACCTCTATTCATATGCCTTAAAAACAAATGAAAGTATAAGTTGGTAGTAGGATACTTTGTTCCAAAAAATTTGTGAGTAATATCATAAAAAAGTTTCAAAAACTTGCTCGTTTTATCAATCTTGTCCCATTCTTCTAAAGAAAGATAATATTTGTAATTTGAATCACTTAACTCTAAGTGACACAATGCACTTTTGTAATAAAGTGTATTATCAAGCATAAGGTATGTTGAATTCCATCTAGTTGGAACATCCGGTCTTAAACTTTTATCTTTAAATAAAGATAACAAACTTATATATTCAATAAACTGTACCTTTTTTGTTTGAGAACCTTTCACATATTTTATGCTTTCTCTTATCTTATCAACAACACCATCAATTTTTTTTAAATCCTCCTGAATAATTAAATTAAGAATGTGTGCACAATATCTAATATGAAAATGAAAACCTAAAGTCAAGAGTCCACCTCGCATATTAAGTTGTGTCTTTAATAAAGTCACAAAAAGATCATTGACTGAAGTATTATCCTAAGTCATGCAAAACAATTCATTTCAATCCCCTAATCAGTTAGCAAAGTCATTGCTTTCTTAGTTAATACAATACTTATATATGGAGGTGACATATATATAAAGCTCAAAATTCTCTTTTGTAAGATCCAATTTTATCAATAAAATAAGTAGTCATGGATATATATCTATTAGTTGCTATTGATGTCCACAAATCAGAAGTCAACAAAATTCTATCCAGACAATTCATAAGCTATGTGTTTAATTCTAGATCTTTTCCTCTTGAAAATCTTCAACAGATTAGTTTTCAAAGTATTTATATATATATACACAACATTCTCATTTAAGTATTCAAATAATGCCCTAACTTCACCATACTCCACAAATGAAAAGGTAGTTCGTGCTTAACAATTATAGCAACTAATAGTTCTCGAAATTTCTCAAGATCAAACTTAGTCGAATTAATTTTCATGTTTGTAGACAACAATATTTGACCAATGTCCCTAGTATTACATTTAGAACATTTTTTCGTGTCTCCTTAAGTTTTTAGTTTCATAATTACTATCACATCTTATCTTGATCTTACATGACTTACATGTAACTTTTGTAATGACCAATCCATCTTATTACTTCTCAAATGAATGGGTGGAAAGAGTCTATACCGGAGAAGAAAGTTTTCTTTGTCATTTAAAGTTAGTAGTTGATGTTGAACCTTCAATTTCGACATTATTATCTTTTTCATCTACTACTAACACTTCCATTTCATTGAGGTCCACTAAATCTTTTGCTTAAGAATAGAATAATATCATGGAAATACATTAAAAAAACCATTACTTAATCTAACATGATAGATTGGTACAATCATTAAAAAACACCAGTGCAACATAAGGAAGATGATAAATTTGGTACAACCAGGTGCTCTGCTTTCAATATCCAAGCAATATACAACACTTCTATGTAAAAATAAAAATGAATCTAGCACTGATCTCTCTTGGATTTGGAGCATTTTTTTGTTCCACCTGTCTAAATGCCCTTCCAGTCTTGTCCAAAATAGCTTTGAAACTGAATATTAGTCCTCTATGTTCATGTTGTCATCTTGCCTAAGAAACCATTACCTATGCGCTTCTTTTAAAAACAGAACATGACTAAAGAAAGCAACAAAACAACTCAGAATTTTTTTAAAAAAAAAGGGAAAGAAAGGTAATAACTTATAAAGTGTGAACTGGCTGTGAATCTGTAATGAATGAACTTAAGAAGCAAACAGTAGCAAGCATACAGTTTTGCCTTGTGAATATAGAAAATAGAAGAAAGAGAAACCCTAATGACTGATATTCTGAATTGTAAATGTGACGAACATAGAGTATAGGCAGAATAGATGAGAGAAATGAGGAAACTCGTAGATGGGCTGGGCTGACTCAAGACTAAACACTAGTATGTAAGTAATATTTTATGGGCAAAAACATTACACATGCTAATAATTGCATACCCCTTTTGTTGAGGCTCCTGAGGCATATATGGCACGATCCCTGTTTTTTTCATTTGTATTGTGCTTAGATTAATTTCTTTTCTCCTGTGAAGTGTGTATCCATTCATTAGTTTAAGTTGAAAAATTTTTGTGTCCATTTATGCACTCTTTTAATAACATATATATATTTTACTTTTTGCCATCCTTTTAATAACATATTACTATTACCGTATATGAATACATAAATAAAAGATAAACTCTTATTAAATACTTCTTATAAATAACAGTATATGATTGAATGAAAGATAAAGATAAAGATAAATATACGTTAAGAATGCAAAACCTTTATTTATTAACCTCATCTTAGAAGGAAATTTTCTGATTTTGATTCTCTCCCTACATTTTTCATGAGAAGGGAAATGCATTTTCCTTATTATATATGACTAATAAGTTTTTGGGCAACACTTATTTTAATTCCTTTTTCTACTTGGAAGAATTTGTGATGGTATAATCAGCTTGTTGTTTGAATACTCAATGGAAAAATCTAAAATCGACATAGTTCAAAAGAAACAAATAGCAGGCTATCAGATGGATTATTCAAATATTAATTTGATTTATTTTAAATTACTTCCAATTTAAATCTAATAGTTTCTTTCTTATTTGTTATAATTATTTATCAGGCGTCTAAATTTTTTTAATAAATGAGTTTACGGGTTGAATTGAGACCTATTTATGAGATCTATTTAATAAATATGTTCGCAAACAGATTTAAAACGTAGACCTAAACCCGGACACGTATATAAACGTGTTTAGATAGGTTTAATTTGCTTGTGTCCAGTATCAATTTTTTTGTATCCAAATCTATTTAAATTGTGTCATTTTGTGTTTGGGTCTCAAATTACTAGCCTTAGTTATGATAACAATTGACTTAGTTAACTATTTAGTAATTTTCTTAAAATTAAGGATGTCTTGATTAATATTATCGAATATAACACCTGGCAATTCATCGTAGTAATCGTGAAACCTTTAACGGAGGGACTTGCTTTCTTCCATTTTAGAGGTTTGGAGGATTTAAGTAGAAAAGCAGCCATTTTTGCAAAACAATCCTAGGCATACAGGAAAAGATGTCTAAAGAGAGAAAATCCTCTCCCTTCTCTCTAGACTTCCCTTTAGATTACATTAAACACCTTAACGCCAAAGTTTTCTGCCCTACCCCTTTCGTTCTTTCAGTTTTAGCTGTTTTCACTTTTAGTTGGTTTACAAATTCCTCTTTGTTTACAATCTGTTTTTTATTAAGGTTTTTCTTATTGGTCTACTAGTTGCTCTAGGTTTTCATTTCTACCATGGTGCTTAACATGTCTCTCTAAAGACCAGATAGAACCTTCCATTGTGCTACAGCCAGCCACATTGCAAAAGCCAACCAAACACCTTTCCTCCACTAAACATAAGAAACAGCCACTTTTCAACCACCATGAAACAAGAAAAACCATTCTTCCACCTTAAAACCTTGTTCTACAGGTTTTCAAGATAGGTCTAACTAAGAATGCAATCAGGGAAGGTTTGGTGATAGGCTCTATAAAACCTGAACTTGCCTCGATACACTATGTGGCCTCCTAAAACTTGCAAAAAACCCTATAGGGATTTTTTACCATGAACCCATGACCCACACCAATCAGCACATAGTGAACCCGTTACTAGCCTTGACCTAACCCAATAAGTCTATGTTAGTATATTTGTTATCAATAGCTTGAGGAGGTCAAATTGTCTTTGAAAATTTAGTTCCCTTAATCCCCTATTTACTAAGTGAAGATTAGTAGCACTTAGAAGAATTATATGCTTTGTCCTTCCTTTTCCTTTGGCTAATCACATTGTCTTTTTTAATTTTATTCTATATTGTGTAGTATAGCTACATAACAATGACAATGTACTTTTATAAATAAATGTCTTTATTAACTCCATCTCTTAGGTGAAACCAAAGGAATTCGTATAATCAGACAATACCTATTTGAGATGAGATGGAAAATCAGGAAAGGAATTTGGTTACGGGGCCTAGTTGGTTGGGTTACACAAAAAGCAGAGGAAAATTTAAGTTAAAATGTTGATTGTCTAGGATAGTAAGTTACTAATGTTGGCAGCCATGTAGAAAAAGTATTATTAATTTATTATTTTTGTCAAGTTAGGTTTATCATTGGGTTTTTCCTAAATCCCAACGCTTAATCCTAAACCCTATTGAGGTTCAAGCCATGTCTTAAAACCCGATTATTAAGTTAGGCAGGTCGAGTACCCTATAACCTGTTCGGTTACATCCCTAGGTTTGACCCACAAAAACAAAACAAAAAAAAAAAATTGACTTCTTTAGTGCCTGGCCAGGACCAACTAGCAGTTGATGTGACTACTTATTGTCTAAAGCAGTATATGGACCCTTCAAAGAGTACTTTTCCAAAAGTTGTTTCATTCCTAGAGCCTAAGGGAAAAAGTGTGAAGCCTTGTGTTGCTTTATCTAGTGAAAACCCAAAATCTACAAGTCAGTTCTGCATGGTATGGCTGGGGTTGTAGAAGACATAAGAGTATCGTGCCCCCTCAGCGGAAAAGAAGTAGCTGGAGGGGACCCCACCCCCAAAACCATTTACTATTTCTTATGCAGAGAGTCTTTTTAGGCTCTTCTCCTCCACCTAGACATAGGTTGAAGTATCTTTGCATTATTTTCTGCCTACTAGAGTTGGTGCTCACATTAAGGTCACACCTCTAAAGTTGGTTTCAGCAATGATTGAATGTTCGAGGCAAAATACCATTGTTGGTTATTTCTTAGGGTGGGGTTTATCCTATGCAAAACCTAGCCTTTCTCTTAAGGGAAATGATGGGATCATTGAAGTGCTGAGCAATGATTGTGGGTGCTTCTTTGAGTTTGCATATGAGAGATCTCTTTTGAAGATTCTCTGGGAACTTTGGTACTTGGAAACCGTTTGTTGATCTCTTGAAAGATTGAAGATTGGCATTTACTTATCAGGGGTACTACGATGAAAAATGTCTATGTCAGTTAAACATTGGGGAGTTCCTGTGGATTTTTGTGCACACAAGGCGTTAGTTATGCAACTAATGCACTTGGATGCCCTTTCTAACCTGACATGATGGTGTCTACTAATGGAAGGACTTACTATGTTAGACTTTTGTTGAGATGGAAACGAAAGATGGTTTCCTTGAATGGTTTAACATGGAGAAAGATGATGGGTTTAATGTAGTTGTAAGGGTGGAATATCAGTGGCTACCACCCCACTGTATCAACTGCTTATTTTTTGGTCATGATGTGGAAGCTTGTCCCTCTAAGCCTGCCTTGTTTGTTGATGGTGGAGATTAGAGGCACAAGAAAAAGATGTAGGTGCTGGGGAGGATGTTGTACTGGTAAGACATGATGTAGCGAGTGAAACCACCTCAACCTCCTTCACCAGTTATGAGATCTTGTAACAAAGTTGAGGGTATTGGTGATCATAGAGAATGGCTCTAACTCTATACCCAATGGTCAAGCCCCTATTATGCTGGGTAAGGGTAAGGCTAAAGTTACTCTACTAGAGTCTTCCGAGTCTCTTGAGTTCCCCTATTGCTTTTAGGGATCTTGGAAGCCCATATGATGTTGATGACGAATCTGGTTCTTTAGAATCTTGGCAGTCTCTCTCATGCTCCTTGGACCCAGATAATGTTTGTGGCTATTCTAGGTCACATCAGTCGCATACCTTGTCTACTTCTTCTTTCTTTGTTAGAGAAACTCAATTGGAGGAAGATCTGCTTGTGCAAAGACGACTTATTCTGGAGTTTTGTCTGCTAGAAGAAGAAAACAAGGGAAAAGAGAGAAAAAGAATGCTGGTAGCAAATCCTGCTCTCCTTACCCCATCAAACCCTTATGTTGTTTCACTGTGCTTGTTGGCTTTTGGAGCACTGTATCAGTTTCTTTGTTTCTTTTGTATATTGATTGATCAATGAAGCAAATAGAAATGGTCTGTGGAAAAATCTGTTTTGAGCAGGCTATAATTAATCCTTGGATTATTACTGGGGACTTGAATGAATCTTGTAGGCTAGGAGAAATTTGGTGGTGGTGAATCTTTGACCAAAGGAATGGAAGTTTTCAGTAACTTTTATAATGAGGCAGAGGTTGGTGCACTACTACTAGAATCCATTCTTGGACAAATAGCAGCATATCCAATCCCATTGTTCGCTGATTGGACCACGCTCTTGTTAACTTTGCTTGGTTAGTGAAATTTCCCGTTTCAAGGTTCCAAGTTGCAATTTGAGGGGTGTCAACCACTGCCCTCTTTATGTTCATTTAAATCTGAAGTTGGAGGTTCCTGAGTCGGTTTTCAACTTCTTCGACTTTTGGATTGAGCCACCCTGATTTTAAGAGGGTAAATCAAGAAGTCTAGGATAGGAATATTGATGGGACACTTTTGTTTACAGTGGTGACCAAATTAAAGATGTTGAGAAAAGATTTGAGGGATCTCAACAAGGTGCATACTTTGATATTGTAGAGAGCATGTGAAGAAAGAGTTAATCCTCTTGACTGCTAATAATTCAACAGGTTACCCCCAAATGTTATTGATTTGAAAAAGGAAAAATGTCTCTATAAGGAGTTCTATCTCCTTAACATTGCCGAAGAACCCTTTCTTCTCCAGATATCCAGATTGATGTGGTTCAATCTTGATAACCTTAATGAAGATTTTTTCATCCCTTCTCTAAAACAGAAACACCATGTGAGCAATATTACTTCATTGACAGACACTATGGGCAATTGAATATCCTTTGTTATGAAATAAAAGCTCTAGCAGTAAAGCTACTTTGAGGATTTATAGTGGGAACCAAGACCTCCACCTCATCTCTTTCATAGTTTAGAGGAGCTGGTGGCTAGGAAGGTGAGGCATGCAGATTGGGAATCCTTTTATCAATAGCTGCTGCTTCTTTAGCCTCTCCTAATTTGTGGTTTGGAACCTTGGGGTAGAATTTGGTTTATTCCCAATCCTCCCTGATTCTTCCTTTTTCTTTCTTATTTATTTATTATTATTATTATTACTTTTTTGGGAAGAAGAGGAGGGAAGGAATGGTGTGCTACACTTGCCTTTTTATTTAAACTACTTATTTCGGTTTCGTTTGTTTTCTTGTTTCCTTGGTCATCACCTTTAAGACACATCCTGATTTCTGATAAGATTTCTCATATGCCTTGGATATTATTTTCCAGATTGTTTTTGGTTTCCTTGTTCCCCTTTTGACATTCTTTTGTCATGTTCATAGCCAAAGTGTGCCTAAACTAAATATAGCGATGGTACCTGCTCATGGAGATTCTCTATTTTTCAATAAATTAAATGTAACTACTGAATGCTAGAGAAATTCCATTTCTGTACATTCATTCTTTATCCCGGAGTCTTCCATGGGAAACTTCAGTTCCTCATGAAGTTATTGAGCATCAGATATTTACTGCCGTTGTAGATGCCTTTCAAAATTGTGATTGAGGCACTTCCCTTTCAAAGATTGGCTTTTATCTCTGTTATAACAGTGCAGACTTTTTATCTTTGGTGGCCAACTTTATGTAACTTCTCCTCTGAGTCTATTAAGAAAAATTTGGTTTTTTGATTTTGACGTGATTTAAAATTATGTAACATTTGCATTCAGGATAATGAGAAGACAGACTATGAAGTTGGTGATAAGATGAGAGTAGAATGTACAAGCTTCTCTAGCAAGGGAATTCCTGTAATGTCTTCGGTAAGGGGTTAAGTTCCTGATGCCCTCCCGCAAGTTTCACTAGCAGAGGAGACTCAACAGTTGATGACCACGCACCAAAACTATCAAAGCTCCTTATCTGGGCAGATTAATGAACGCCTGGCATTCTGCTGATATTGCAATAATTCTGAGCTCCTGTTTCTGGATGAAGCAGCACACGCATAGATTGGCATGTTGCAAATTCCAATTTTGCAAAGAGGAAAAAGATTATAGCATGCGGAACAGGTATTGTACCTAACAGTAAAATTATCGTCTTAAATTGCCCGTCCAAGCTGTAATTCAACCATTAAAATATTTTCCGGTAAATACTTTGAGTTACTATCATATTGTATCCGTAGTAGAGGCTTCGTATTGATAGCACCCCAACCTGCAGGCACGATTGTAATTTGATTGACTGCCCTTGGGCAGATTAACCACTAGATCTATTATCTATAACTAGGAAGAGATACATTTGAGCAGAGCGGAATTGTCAATAAATTCTTTGTAACCTATCCGTCTATTATGGCATTTTTGGTGATCTCAGAATCTATTCATGGATAAAAATCTTTTTTGCATCTTGTTATTTGCTCATCCCAACATTTTATTGTTTCCCCGTACTTGGGTCGGATGAAATCTTACTTGCATCTTGTTATTTTCTCATCACTACCAATTTTTTCAAGTAGGGGTGTAACTGAACTGGAGCTTGGATGATACATTGTGAAGCTCGAAAAGGAGTTTGAGTTTGTGGTTGACTTGTCAAACTTAAAAGATTCTCTCTCTCTCTCTCTCTCTCTCTCTCTCTCTCTCTTTTAATAATAAATAAAGTAGTACTGGAACTTGAAATTGACTTTGAGTTCTATTTATCCTTAAGCTTGAGTCAAGCTTTGATAAGGCAGGCTCATGAGCTTGTCAGTAACATAGCTTGAGAGGCTTAATGTTCTACTTGAATATTGAGTTAACTCGGAGTATATTCCATCCGAATCCAAGTTTGCTAATACATTTAGCTGTTGACTTTTCGTCATCTATATGCTCTTTGATTATTGAATCCGTGCAAGAGTATAGATTCTCAATGAAAGGTATGTGTTTTATCATTGGATTCTGCCGTTGTCAAATCAATCCATGATGAATGACAAAATTGTCTCTCGAATCTAACTTCAACTTCAGAGGTTCAATTAGTGCCCTCTGTGGGCCTCTATCTTTCCCTTTTTTTTGGGGGGGAGGGTGAGGTTGGGGTGTGGCGCGGTGGGGAGGAGGGGTTCAATTTTTTACTTATAATTATTTTATTTGTGCTCATGACCTTTTGAGCCGGATTCAACTTTTAAGTTTTTATACTCAGCTTATTTCATGTAACTTTTGAAGGTTTGGAGACTTACATCCGTAATTATCTGAATGAAGAGATGAAATGATACAATTACTCACGATACAATTTCAAAAGCATTGGCCAACTTCAGCTATCAATGCTTAACTGTCGACCACCAGCCCTGGCATGATTCTACATGGTTGGAACCATCATGCCTTAAGGGGACTTGTGCCTCTGGGTTCATTGAACTAGACAATAGTTCATGAATAAAGAATAAGACATAAATGCTGGTATACAATTTTTATTAAATTCTTCATTAAATTGGAGGGACGAATTCATGAAAGAAACCTAATTACATCATAATAGATTTCTTGAATTTTATGTGCTCATAATAACAGTCTCTGACTTCTATTTTAACCCTCCCAAACATGGCCCGTCTCACCCCAACCCCGGTGTTCTATAATTCGCACTACTGAACAGTTAACAGCATGTAATGTACAATGTCAAGAAGATGTCCCCCGAGCCTAACACTTGTACAACGAGAAACTAGACATGTATATTATATCTCTTTTATTGAACATCTTAAAAACGAAAAGGTGAATTTAAGATGGTGATCTAGAAACATACACGTATTGGTAGTAGATACTGAAAGTCGGCAAAAGGGACCACCTAGTGAGTGCTTTTAATGACAATTATAGAACTTGGGTTTCCCACTTTTCCTCCATGGCCCATCCTACATTCTGCTTACTTCTTACAATTTATATAGCTTGTGTTTTTATTTATTTACGGTTTTTTCTACATCTTCTGCACGCAAATTTAATTAGATATTGAGAATAAGCATCCGGGTATATTAAGTGAAAAAGAGCTAAATACAAAACGAAATAGGCGAAAGCATTTGTATGTTTTCTAAAGTAATCTAAGGATAAAAATCTAAATATAAACTGTCTCTACCTTTTGAGGGAAATTCTTAAGAGTGGCAACTTGATCAAGTTTTGTGCGATTTTTGGTAACAACATGCTATTTTTTCGGTAACCCATGTATAAAAGTAAGAACCGATTGGTACCTTCTAATTTTTTCTTAAAGAAAAAAAAAAAAACTTTTCGAATTCTTTGATAACAATATATCTTGTGGCAATGTTATATATATATATATAAAAGCAACATGTTTTTTCAAGACTTGATGTGTTTAGGATGAGAAGGATATAAAACGTTACTTGTATCTTACCTTATAGGTACAGGTTTTAAGTTTTTGTATTCAAAAACTATCTTGTGATACTTTAAAACCACTCTGTATTCTGTAAATTCTATAGAGTACTTTATGAAACCTATATATTTTTTTCCTTTATCTTCTTTTAAAACATTTTGTTGGACGCATAATTAATATCAAATAATAACTATATTATTGTCAGACCGTAGGTAATATTTTGTATAAATTGCTGCGTATTTTAAATTAAGACTATATAAAACTTTGGTAAACAAAATAGAGAACATTTCTAGAGCTAAAAATATTTAAATCTTTGGTTGGGTTATATCGAAATTTCTTTTATTTTTTATTTTTAAATTACAAAATAAAATTTTTGTCAAACTATAAAATTATTATAAAAATCATGATTGAGTCATTTTGATATGATAAATTAAATAATAAATTAAAAACTAAGATATTTTTAAAATTTTACTAGACTAGAGTTAGTAAAAGAAAAATGATGGGAAAAAAAAAAAGAAAAAGACATAGTAAAAGAAGAGAAAGGTTTTTACTAGTAGAAGAAGAAGAAGAAGAAAAAGAAAAAGAGGAGGAGGAGGAGGAGAAGCGAACTAGATAGTAGATATAAGGAGTGCAGAGTGATTCACTATAAGTTGGGTTTTTGTTATTATTTTATTTATAATTGAAAAAATAAATATTAGTTCTTTTATTTATTAACATTATTTAATTATTAGTATAAGGTGAGTAAAGATATTATGAAGTAAGTTTTAAATAATAGGTTTTCGAATAGTACAAGATACTCTGTATCCATACTCATACTCTAGCCTATAAGAGCAGATTTTAAAAAATTACTATCCGAAATCTACCATATGAAATTCGTTATTCACCTGAAACCTACTCAATAAAGTAGGGTTTAAGTGAGTACCTTGTATAATAGGGTTATCCACTCACCCTTATTTAATGTTAAGATTTACTCCAAGTGCATCCCCCTTTTTTTTAATATTGTTGAAATTTTAAGAGCCCACACATGGGTACCCTAAATTAAGAAGCAAAAAAAAAAACATTTTCACGTTTTTTTCAAAGACTACATATCTCACAAAAAAGGCATTTAGAGGGAAACGTGTACAATTTTTTTTTTTTTAACTTTTAACAAGTGATTTAGGAGCATTAATAAGCATCTTCCAAATTTTAGTAAGTGTTGCAAAGAAGTTGTTGATATATGTTTTGTAAAACTTTTTTCTTTTTAAATTCATTTCATTCAAAGTATTAGAATTTTCAAATCTACTATATACGTTTTAAGAGATTATGATCGCTAGTGGTTTTTAGCAATAGCTAACGATTGGAGATAAGGTCGTAATTGATGGCTACTAATGGAGGTTAGTCATCAAGAGGAAAATGTAATTGGAAAATGATAAAGATGATGTTCATTTGTAATTAAAAATTTTATTTTTCTCATTTTCTATGAGTATTTTCAATAGAAAATCATTATTATTTATTCACTACTACTACTACGGCTACTGCACTATCTATTGTTACTTATCATTATAAACCTTTATGTTACGTTTTGTATGAAAGAATGGATAGATTAAAATGATTTAAAAAAAATGAAATTAATATTAAAATCATAAATTCATTCCTATGTGGAGATGTTCAAACAATGGCATGAAATGGGATGTGTGATAATATTTGTAATAAATTTTCTTAGTTATTAGATGTCGTAATTATGATGAATGTTCAATAAATAAAATTAATTAATATAATTAATGAGGAGGAATCAAATTTTATTTCCATTTCTTAAAAACAAATCGAATTATTCTTTAAACCTAGAATCACTAATTATTTAAAATCAAGATTCTACTTTCTAAATTGCACTTTTGAATATGGGAAAAGCCGGAATCGGTGATTCAACTATCGTCAGTTATTGCATATCAAATGTGATATTAGTATATGCAATTTATTTTAAAGACTGTTATGATGACATTGGACAACTCAAAGTCTTTTATTGCAGTGAATATATCGAAAAATAGTCCCGAACAGACCCTAATTTCTTAATCTGTGCAATGTGTGTGTGTGTTATGAAATGTATAATAAATGCTTTAGAAAAGACCTGGTTCCCTAACATTAATCAATGGACCCTCAATCCTACAATTAATTTTTTCTTTTTTTTTTTTTGGTGGAAGATATAACTTTTATTTATTCATATAAGGGGTGCACCAGTACAATTCCAGCTAAGCGGACATACCCCCAGTGAAAGACACAGGACAAAATAACATTGTCTTGCGTATTACATACAGAATGCATACATGAAGAGCCAGCAGCATCAGCTAATAAGTAGCTTTTCTCTAGCCAGTTTGTCTGCCACCATATTCACATCTCTTGGAGCAAAAAGGAGTCGAATTCTTAAATTTTTCCCTACAAGATGACAGCGCATTAGTACAAACATCACTATCATTTTTCCTTGAAAGAATTTCTACAGCAGTCAAAGAGTCAAGCTGTATTTCTAGGCGCGTGTAGTAAGTTCATCTGTAAACATAGATCCAATCCCCAGTAAAGACCCCAAAGCTCCGCTTTGCGGTATGTCGGTATTTCTGAGCTTTCGCTGATATCCAAATATCCATTTGCCATGTTGATCCCGCACAACTCCAGCAGCAGTAGCCTGTTTCATCTCTTCAATGCACGATGCATCATAGTTTAATTTCAGTGGACGCCATACTAGTTCCTGTTTGCTCCTTAATTTCTCTTCTTCTTTTTTTTCTTCTTAAGTATAGTCTCTGCCCAGAATTCATATGCCAACTACCTAGCCTGCTGCCATAAATTTACAGCAAACATTTCTTGTGCTTCCCGTCCAAAGAGCTGTGTATTTCTTTTCTTCCAACATAGCCATAGCAGAAAAACGATACGAATAGATTGCGGTGGATAGAGTACTTTAAGGCTTTCTTCTGGTACAGAGAATAATTTAAACAACCATTTGCTAAAATTAACATTAGAAGGCAACGTATCAATCACTCCATTCCAGATTGTATTAATTTCAGGGCATAATATTAAAGCATAGAGTATCTTCAGTGCCTGGGCCGCATCTTGGACAGTTACCATCAGTAAGGCATCGGGACTGGAGTAGTTTCCCCACAGGAAGGCAATTTCTGATTATTTTCCATAGGAAATGGCGTATTCTTGGAGGACGGGTAGCTGTCCAAATCTTATTAAAATTGTACTCTTTCGCATTGATGCAATTGAAGTTCTCATAAATACTATTACTAGTGCTAAAGGATTGAAGTGCACTATCAGGCAGATTTGGATGCAACACCATAGGGCCAAAATTTTCCTGAAGGACACTCGTGATTTCAAATCCTAACAGGCTATTCTTCCAACGAGTGACGTCCTCGCAGACTTCAGCTACTGTAACGTTAAGTACACTATGGTGAATAGGTCCATGAATGATGTTTCTTAGGGGAGCCGGCCCTAACCATTTATCAATCCAGAATTTCGTATTCTTGCCATTGCCATCTAAAATGTGATTAAATTTTAACAGATTTTCGTGGCCACTTACAATACTCTTCCAGCAACAAGATCATGATGGGACTAGCAGAGGTTGAGTTCCCCCAGTGTAGTTCCGGTATTTTTTATGACAAAGCTTAGCCCATAGTTTCTTGTTTCACAAGAACTCCCACGCCTGTGTCATTTCGAATATTTGGTTCCTTCTCTGCAGATTAAAAAATCCCATTCCTCCAAACTTCCTAGGTTGGCATAGAGAATCCCAAGCTAACTTGTGTTTTGGGTCCCATTCCATTAGAAACTCCTAGTAATGACTTCCAAATGGTTTAAGACCTTGCTTGGTATATCAGCAGCCTGCATAGAGTACGTTGGCATGGTATTTAAGGTGGTGTTAATCAGTAGCGCTCTACCTGCCTGACTTGATAGCCGCCCTCTCCAACCACTCAATTTTTGTTGCATTTTCCTTACTAAAAATTCAAACTCTCTTGTTTTCAACTTCCTCCCCAAATTTAAAGGGAATCCTAAATACTTTTCAATGCAATCTGTTTGCTTGACTCCTAAGAGTTGGGAGATCTTAGCTGCTAGTTCATGATCAACATTTGAGGAGAAGTGCACAACAGTCTTACTTGCACTGAGCTTCAAACCAGCCCATTCCTTAAATTATTTTAGGCTATCTGCAATAGCTCTTGCAGATGAGAGGCTCGCTTCCAATAACAGAACAATATCATCAGCAAAAAGAAGATGAGAAAAGGATAGACCACAGCCACGTAATGTAAAAGGCTTCCATAGCTTTCTATCAACTTGAAGGTTGATCAATCGGCTGAACATTTGCATTCCAACGATGAATAAGACAGGAGATATGGGGTCCCCTTGTTGAATACCCCTAGTTGGAGTTATTGACTTCAGGGTTGAACCATTCAAGAGGAGTTGGGTAGTGACTGAGGAGATGCAAGATTGTATTAACTTGATCCAAGAGGTAGGAAAATTGAGGGCCTCTAAGGAGATGATAAAAAAATCCCACTAAACTTTAGCGGAGGCCTCTTTTATCATCAAGAAGCCCTTCTTTCCTCTTTTTTTCTCCTAAAGCTGTGGAGAATTTCTTGCAACAAGATAAATGCTATCGGATGCATTTCTGTTGGGAATGAAGCTAACTTGGGTTGGGTGAATTAGGCTATCTAAGTAGGGCCTCAGCCGTCTGGCAAGGTTTTGTAACAATTTTATACAGGGTGTTAAGGAGACTGATTGGTTGGAAGTGTAAGATCTGGTTTGCTCCAGGGTGCTTAGGGATTAACACTATGAGGGATTCATTTATTTCTTTAGGAACCTGGCACCTCTCAAAGATTTGGTGAATCAAATTTATCACCGAATTACCAAGGGTAGGCCAGCACTTTTTACAGAACTTTGCATGAAAGCCGTCTTTGCCTGGTGCTTTGGTGGACCCTTTTCAGCTAACCATAATATGCTTTTCTGCATTATTTCACACCGTCGCTTATTTTGAAGCATTTAATTTTCTCTCCAACTACATTTCTGAACATACTTTTTGGGGATTTATGGATTATCCATTCTTCAACTTACCCAATCACGATTTAAGGAGCAAGGATATACGACATGAAAACTTCTTTTTGACTCACATTTGTAGCCAATTCCGTGAGAATTTGCTTCGAGACACTGGTTTGAATAGCTTAAGGGAGCTGGGTTCTGTTCATATGGAAAGATCTTTTAAATAATTATGGATTCGACATTTTATCCAGTTAGTTTGATATAGATATAATATATGTGATTTAGTACAATATGGATACTTCGTAATATATTGCTATTAAATTTGGTTGTTTCTTTTAAGCAATGGAATGAAATAGATAAATGCTCTCGAAGGATTTAACGTTTGACTCAAAAGTTCTATAAGAAAAATTTGCCTATTGTCAATTTATTTATTTCTTTTGATTCAAATTGCTTTTTTATCTGTTACTTCTTTTATATTCAATAACCTCCTATTATCAAAACCATAAATCCTTGTTGATGTAGTTATACCGAAATCAACAAAATTTTCAACATAATCTGACTTCAAACCTCTATAATCTTTAGCTTAACATCTAGAGATTAACGGATTAAGGATCCGTGATTCTTAGATTAACTTAGATTCCAAGTCATAATATTAATAACCCCTCATCAATATGTAAGAACAAATCTTATACCCACTTTTGATAATAATAATTAAGATTCGACCTTCTATTCGAAAAAAAATTGAATAATATTATATGCCATATATTTGTAACACATGTTGTGTAAATATCAATAAAATATATACACCAATATTAACGAAAGAAATAGTTTTCAAAATTAAAACTTGTTTATTTATTTTCATTGATATTATCTTATTTATAGAAGTACATCTCAATCTATTAATTAGCTGCAAGTAGCTAACTTTTCCTCCTAATACAACTATTAAAACTGCTATTATAATAGAGTAAAAAAATACTAACTTCTACAAAATTTTATAATTATCTATTGATTATTTACATTTGTACTACTACTAGATATTTGAAAAAAATAATTATACTTATCAAAATTTGTAATTATATATTTTAGATTTTCTGTATTTAGTATTTTCTTCATGTGTACAATATGTTAGTTTTTAGTTAGTTAAAGTTTATTACAAATTTGGCATGTAGACAACTGGATTAGTTTTTAATCAGTTACTCTTAACTTAGTATAAATACAGTATTTGGAGATCAAAATAGTCACTTTTTCACTTTTCATCGATGTCTACACAATCTTTTTCTTTTTATTAGTGTATTTCCTTTTTTATCATGTTACCTTCTTACAAACTGAAACAAATTGCTGTCATTAGCTTACAATTCTTAATTGAATACTGCAAATAGGATTCAAGGCTACTAAAATCCACATGGTATCAAAGCAAACATCTGGGTAAAACGTTGTTTTCATCAAATTATGTCTGTTCTTGATTGATTTCTAATGGCTTTAGTAAAACAAAACTCTTTAGATCCTTTTTACCTTTTTACGTTGGATAATCTGAATATGATGTTAATATTCAATGATAAAAACTTTATAGCATGGAGAAAATCAATTAAACTAGGTTAAAGAGTTAAACTAAAACTTGGATTTATTAATGGACCAATCCTAAAACATGGAGATGACTCATTGGATTTGGTTGAGTGGATGAGATATGACTATATGGTCAGATCTTAGCTTTTGAATTCTATGAATGTGGAGATGTAACCAAATTATTTGTATGTCCAATTAGCTCGTGATCTTTTGTTAGAAATAAAAGAATAATATGGACATATGAGTGGTCTTTTAGTGTACTAGTTGCAATAAGAAATCTGCAACTTAAAACAAGGAAACATGGTTATATTATCTTATTATGATAAACTCAACAGGATTTGGGATGAATTACAAGTACTTAGGCCATATCCGGCTTATACTTATGGCAAATTGGCCTATTGTACTTGTGAAGTCAGAGCTAGGATAGTAGAATTTGAATCAGAACAAAAACTTATACAATTTCTCATGGGATTATCAAATGGTTTTAAGCATATTAGAATTCAAATACTAGGAATGGATCCTTTGCCATCAATTAATTGTGCATTTTACCGAGTGCAACAAGTTGAAACATATCATATAACAAATGGATTTGCTATTGATGTTGATGCTCTTATCTATGTATCTAGCAAGGTATCTAGTGACAAAAAGAAATCTAAGCTCATAGGAAATAAAGCTTATTGTAAGCACTGCAAATCTGAAGGCCATTCCATTAAAACATGCTTCAAATCATCAGATATCTAGATTGGTACAAAGGTAAAAGAATTATCAAGAAGAGTAAAATTGCCATTTGACGTTCAAGGATAAGAGAAATGATTCGAGTGTTGAGATTCCTTTTGATTAAGTAATAACAAATTCTAATTCTTATGTTAATAGTCCTCTTTAACTAGAGCAAATTATTTCTTTGATTGTTTTAGATGATTTTAGTAAAAGTACTTGGACATTTATGTGGAATAGTAAAACTCAAGTAAGTTATATTTTAGCAAAGTTCTTTAAGCATGTGCAAACTCAGTTTCATGTTGTTCTAAAGAAAATAAGAATAGATAATGGTTCTGAATTTGTTTCTTTTGCTTGTCAAACTCTATTTGAAAGCCTAGGTACGGTTCATCAAAAAACTTTGAAATATTCACCAAAATAAAGTGGTCATGTTGAAAGAAAACATAGGCATTTACTTAATACTTTTAGAGCTATTAGATTGCAAGCTAATATTCCAAAAGAATTATGGAGTGAGCGTATCTTAGCTGCAACCTATTTGATTAATAGCATGCTAACACCTTTGTTGAATTGGAAAACTCCATCTCAAAACAATTGGATGTCTTTGTTTCATTTCTCATCAATCAACTCCATTTGATAAATTAGATGCAAGAGCCTTAAAGTGTGTGTTTTTGGGATATTTGTAAGGTAAAAAAGGATATAAAGTATATGATTTTATCTCTAATAGAATTTTTGGTAGTAAAGATGTTAAATTTTATGAGTAAAATTTTCCTTTTAGAGATAGGCTATAAGACATATCACTTGAGTAGTCATGTGTTCATCCACATGTTTCACTATCTTTAGATGATCTTCATGATACTTCATTGTTTAGTTTAAGTTCTTCATGCTCTATAGATTGCATTTCAGCTAATAAAGTGTAGTATGGTCTTTACAGCTCTAGTCAAATTAGACATATACCTAAATGGTTGGATGACTTTGTGCATTCAATTCATTGTCTTCAAACAGATAATACTAAGTATGTTTCTTCTAAATCTTCCATTCATTATCCTTTGTTTACTGCATAAAGCTTTCAACATTACCCACTTGATTACGTAGCCTCCTTAGCTAATGTCTTAGCTATTCCTAAACCTAGTTCCTATTTAAAGGCTATAAAACATGATGAATGGGTAACTGCAATGAACCAAGAGTTAGAAGCTTTAGAGAAAAATGGGACTTTGGAGCTTACACAATTACCTAAGGTTAGGAATATAGGGAACAAATGGGATTACAAGGTCAAATATAGGCAAGAATGTTTTATGGAGCGGCTTGAAGCAAGCTTAGTAGCTAAAGGTTGCACACAAGTAATTGGAGAAGATTATATAGAAACTTTCTCACTCGTAGCTAAACTTAGTTTTGTAAGAATTTTTATTGCTATAGCTAAAGGGTGACCATTACATCAAATTGATATCAACAATGCCTTTCTTCATGGGCATATCGTTGAGGAAATTTATGTGCATCAACCTTTAGGTTATTCCAAAGCTCAACCTAATCAAGTGTGTAAACTTAAGAAGTCACTTTATGGCTTGAAGCAAGCTTCTCGCCAATAGAACTTCAAAATTTCCCAATTTTTGGTTGAAACAAGGCTTCAAACAATCAAAATGCGATTATTCCCTGTTTGTGTGCAATGACTTTATAGGATTCCTTGCCATTTTGTTATATGTTGATAATATGTTAATTAGTAGTACTAACTAGTCTTCTATTACAGCTTTAAAGGATGCTTTACATTCGAATTTACAATCAAAGATCTCGATTGTGCCAAATTTTTCCTTTGTCTAGAGTAATGTCGCACACAAGATGGTTTGTTGCTCAATGAACTTAAGTACTTGCTTGATGTGCTTTCTGATGCAGGGCTTACTAGTGCAAAACCAATTTCTACTTCACTACAAGTAGGTCTTAAGTATAATGCAATTGATGGAAAATTACTTGAGAATCCTTCCTTTTATCGTTGTTTAGTGGGTATATTACTTTATTTGATACTCACCCCTTCTGATATTGCTTTTGCAATTCGTCGCTTCAACCAATTTCTTGCTTTCCCACGTACATTATGCTTGTAGTGAGTTTTTCGTCTTTTAAAGTACCTCAAAGAAACTCCTTCACTTCATTTATATTACCCTACTAATAACTCTTTATCTCTTATAGGATATCCGAAAAGTGACTAGGCCTCTTATCCAATCGATCATAAGTTAGTGAGTGGTTATTGCTTGTTCCTTAGTCTAGCTCTTGTATCTTGGAAGTGTAAAAAACAACATACAGTTGCCACATGCAGTACTAAAGCAGAGTACAAAAGTTTAGCCTCTGCAACAAAAGAACTTCTCTAGGTTTCATATGTCTTATACGATCTTGGAATTAATGTTCAACTCCCTTTATCACGCTATTGTGACAGTCGATCTACATAGCTCATTATATGTAATCCATGTCTCTACAATCATACCGAACACATTTCTATCAATATTCATTTCACTTACAAACAAGTCAAGATAGTAATTTGAAGATTATTCATGTTCCATCTAAGTTACAGTTAGCCGATTCTCTTCCTAAATCAATTCCGCATGCCATTCTTCTTTTTGTCAATGCCAAGTTGGGTCTTCATGAAGCTTCAACTTGGGGTGGGGGTGGTGGGGTGGGGTAAGGGGTATAAATAATTGTAATTATTAGATTTTGTAATTATATATTTTAGATTTTTTGTATTCTATATTTTCTTCACATGCACAATAGGTTAGTTTTGAGTTAGTTATACAGTTGGCATGTAAGTAGCTGGATTAGTTTTTTGTCAGTTATTCTTAAATTAGTATAAATAGGGTATTTGGAGATCAAAACAGTCACTTTTTCACTTTTTACCGATGTATACACGATCTTTTCCTCTATATTAGTGTATTTCCTTTTTGATCATGTTACCTTCTTATAGATTGAAATAAATTGTTATCATTAGCTTACAATTCTTAGTTGAATACAACAAATAGGATTTGAGGCTACCAAAATCCACAGAATTGTAATAATTTCCCCACATCTTCAAAACAATCTTATCCTTTATGTTGAAATAAAAAGAGAACGATCTTGAAAATCTTCAATTACAATGTATGGAGGCCTTGTATGCCATGTCCTAAAAAAATGTTTAATCCAAACAAAGTGAAAAGCTTTTCTTATGTTAACTTCACCGAAAACTCAAACAAAAATATACATGCTTTTTTCAAAGTACTCATATGGATAGAAAATAACAACATGAAAAACTAATATTATATGCCTTTTACAGTTGTGCCATCAAAGGAAATCAAGTAATGGCTTCAAACACTCTTTATTATGAAACATAATTAAGGAAAGGTGATGGTTAAGTAATTAAACACTATTACCTATGGATGATTTGTTAGGACGAGGAAAAGGCACATTGAATGGGTCAAAGTTGTCTTCACATTTGAATATAATGAGGGCATTGTCTGCTAGAGTTTGCGAATCTTCTACTTTTTGATCATCTTTACATTTGATCTCCACCAATTGCTCACATCTGTTTCTTTGCCAATCACTTTATCTTCTATCATAGTTTGCAACTTAGAAAGTTGCTGCATTAACATATCAAACTTATTATTCACATCATGTTGTAGTTGTTGTTGACTATTCTGCAAGAAATCAATCTTCTCTTCCAATACAGTAACTCGAGTAGAGTTCAAAATGGGACTAGAGCACCAAATGTTACAATCCATAATTCTTATTCTATTGTGAATGATAGTGTAGATATTGGTATTAAATATTGCATTAATGAATCAATGAAAAAAAAAAAAATAAAAGAATGGATATGATAAAAATGGAAATATAATTTGATTTTAGTTATTTTGAGAGAACTACCATCCAAAAGGTATAAGACTGTTTTTCTAGATTGAAATTTATCTATCTATTCTCATCAACATTATCTTATTTATAAAAATACATCCCAATCTATTAGTTAGTTGAAAGTAACTAACTTTCTCTCCTAATACAACTACTAATACCACTAAAACTACTATTACAATTTATTAAAAAATACTAACTTTTATAAAATTATACAATTATTTATTGATTATTTACATTTGTACTACTATTATATACTTGAATCATAACATATAACTTTTTTTTTAATCTATTAACTCTTTAGTATTAAATTTTTGTTCCTTTTTGGTATTACCTTTTTCCATCAAACTTTAATAATATCTTTTTCTTCAATGTTACCTCTTTGGTATTTTCTAAAACTAAAGAGGCACCATTAAAAGAAAAAGGTAAAATAAGTTTTGGTATTATTGGTGATTTTATAGAAACATATATTAAAAGTTAATATCATAGAGAAATATTAAGGTAAAAATATAATACCAAAGAGGTTCTTATTAAAAATTAACATTAAAGAAGTATGATTATAAGAGCAGACTAATGCTAAAAAGGTATATCAATAGAAAAGCATCTTGAATTCTATATATTATAATAAAATAAAATAGATATATAATATTAGCATGTCAACTGTAATAATCCTTTAAATAACTTTATAATTTCACCAATAAGTATATTCTCTTTCTAATATGATAACTCACCTATAACATGGGTTTTATCAATAGTATATGTTTTATTTTTTTAATCAAAGTACCTTTTAGATCTTATTATTATTATTTTTTTAATGATGCCTCATTGGTGTTTAGTTTTAGTAACTACCTATTCGTTATAACATTTTAATATTAGTAGTTCTTCATCATTAACTTTTGATTAATTAATATTTTTGAAAAGTCACCATATAGTAAAATTTAACTTATCTTTTTCTTTCAATAATACTTCTTAGATATTAATATTTGGTAAGGTAATTCTCTGATATAAAAAAGATATCGAAGAGTTACTATTAAAAGAAAAATGTATTACTGAAAAAGATATTTTCAATTAAAAAAAGGTATTATCAAAGAGGCATTTTACCAAAATTTGACATTGGATAGGGACTTAATAGGGAAAGGGATAGTGAAAAGCTATATCACTAAAAGTTAATACCAAAGAGGCACGATTAAAAGAAGAAGGTAATATGGAAAAGGTACATTGACAAACAATCTTCCAAAATTATATTTTCAATATATCTGTACATGTTATTTTTATTGTATACATAATCTACATGTTATATATGTCAGCAAGTTTGATATAAGATAAATGCATATGCTTACATAAATGCTTACATAAATTTACATACATATGCACACAATATATATATATATATATATATATATATACACACACACATATATAAATCTATAAAACATGACTATAAAAAAAATCTTTATATGTATTTAAAGTCGTAAGGATTGAAATTACATTTCATACTTATAGGCTTCAATGTCAGTATTGTTCTTTCCTCCTTTTTTCCTACTTTTGGTTAGAGTCATCGTCCTTTCTCTAAAGATTTCAAGAGTTATACTTCAAATAAAGGAGATTTTTAAGTTGTTTACGTAATAATCCATTCATGAGAATGGAATAACAATTCGATTTATAAAATTGCTTACAAAAATGGTAAAGAAAATAGAATCAGAAATTGTGATTCTATTTAGAGTTTATTCCACATGCCAAATGTATTATAAAATTAGTAACTAAAGTAATTTTTTAGACATCGTTTTATTTTGTTCTATATATCTTTAGTAATTTATTTATTTATTTATTTTTATGAAAGGATTTTAGCTACCAACTTTGAGATTTTCTAGTTGATTATATTATATAGTAATTGATTATATTATCTTTACCCACCAAATTATTACTTTGGTAGCCAAAAAATATTTTCATCACTTCTAAAGTTTTACTTCTAATATATTTACTATCAATAACTAATTTGGTAGCTAAAAGTAACACTTTGCTACTATAATATATTGGTAGCTAATAATTTGGTAACCTTATGAATTAGGTAAAGAAGTTACAAAATCCATGGAAATATCTTTCCATACTTAATTTGGTATAGGCAATGAAGACAAAAAACCAAGTGGACTTCTAGTAGAATACTTGATATGTTGACAAATAATGTAAGTCTAAACAAATACCTCAACATTGCCTTTCATGCCTTCCCAACAAAACTTAGTGGATAGTTTCTTATAAGTTTTAAGGATTCCAAAATGGCCTACTGCAGGCAAAGAATGGTATTCATGTAGAAGTTTAGGAATAAGTTTTGATGTAAGCACCAAAAATAACTTGTCCTTGAAATAGAAGAGCCTATTTTTCCAAGACAACTCCCATTTCATTTGTTGCCATGCATGCATTTCTTCGATTAACTTTTTAAAGGCAGGTAAATGATGTTATTTCTATTACAATTTTTCTATCAAATAAAATTGTGGTAAAGAATAAGCCATACAGTTTGCTTCATGATGTCTTGATAAAGAGTTGGCTACTTTGTTGTCCTAGCCTAATTAATAAACAATAGTGTAATCATAGCCAAGAAATTTAGCTAAATATTTGAGTTGTTTAGGTGTTTGAATTACTTAAGGCCACGGTCCTTTGAGGCTCTTATGAATAGTATGTACCATAAAGTAAGAACCAAATAAGTATTGTCTCCATTTTTGTATCATTTCAACCATAGCATATTACTCTCTAACATATGTAGAGTATTTTCTTACATGAAAAGGCAACTTCTTACTAAAATAAGTAATGGGATGATTATCTTAGAGTAATATACCTCCGATTTCTATAGATGAGCCATCTGTCTCTACTATAAATTGCTTAGAGAAATCTAATAGTTCCAATATTGGCACTATAATCAATGCCTATTTAAGTCCTGCAAAAGCTCTTTTAGCTTAATCAAACAACACAAATTTATGTCTTTATAGCATATCTATAAGAGGTGCAGCAATTGAGGCATAACCTTTGATAAAACACCTAAAAAGGCTCTCAACTGTTTGATATTTTGAAGTAATGGCCACTCTTGAATAGCCTTCACCAAGTATTCTATAGTACTCTAACCAAATTGTCCTCTCGAATTTAACTTTAGAGGTTTAATTAGTGTGCTTTGTGGCCTTTTAATTTTTTTTTTTTTTGGTTCGAGTTTTTTATTATTTATTTATGCTTATGACCCTTTTGAACTAGATTCAACTTTTAAGTTTTCATACCAAGTTAATTTCCCGTAACGTTTGAAGGTTATGGCTACATTTGTAATTACCTCAATTAAGAGATGAAATGACACAATCACTCATAATAGAATTTCAAGAGCTTTGGCCAACTCAAGACCTCAACTATCAAGGCTTAACTATTGACCACCAACCGCTACATGATTTTGCACAGTCAAACCATCGTGGACTTTAGGGACTCGTGCTTTCAGGTTCATGTCACTTGAGGGCTTGAGGTCCACAAGATCTGGGTCATGAGACACGCCTGGTGTTTTGGGTTTGTAGGTTGCTTCTATATGGTTTATACAAACTGTAAGTAAATCACAATTCATGGTATGCCACTTTTCTTTTTGGCGCATGCAAGCTGCCATGGCTTGTGATGGATGGGCAAGGGTGAGGTGTTGGTTACAAAGGGGCTTAGGTGGATGAGAGCTTGGATTTTAAGAGAGCGGCTGTAGAAAGAAACGAAAAATTGCTGAAGAATGACCATTTTGGACAGCTTTCCCCCCTTATTGACTAGCTATTTGGTGAATTGAACAAGATAATAATTCATCAAATAGAAAAAAGGAGATAAATGCTAATCTACATTTTTATTAAATTATTTATTAAATTGAAGGGAGGAATTTATCAAAGAAACGTGATTACATCATAATAGATTTTTTTAATCTTATATGCACATAGTAACAGTCTTTGACTTTTATTTTAACACTTTCAAGTAATGTATTTAATTTAATGGGATAAAAGATTTAGTATAGTTGATTGTGATGATATAATGAGTAGCTCTACTTCTTCTTCTAAAATAAAAAGAAAAGAGTGATAATTTAATGGAATAGAGAATTCAGTATAATTGATTGTAATTATATAATGAGTAGCTTTACTTCCTCTTGTAAAAAAGAAGAAAAGAGTGATAATAATAAAAGCTAATAATTAATTACTAGTTAGCAACTTAGCAGAGTCAAACATAATTTACAAAAAAAAAAAAAAAAATTAAGAAGTTGGAATTTGTACCCATAACCTCAAGAAGGTCTATCAAACAGCACATGACGTACAATGTCAAGATGTCTCCTGAGCTTAACATTTGTACAACGAGAAACAAGACATGTAAATAATATCTCTTCTATTGAACATCTTAAAAACGAAAAGGTAAATTTAAGATGGTGATCTAGAAACATACGCGTATTGGAAATAGATACTGAAAAGTCTGGCAAAAGGGTCCACCTAGTGAGTGCGTTTAATGGCAATTATAGAGCTTCTGTTCCCACCACAGATACAGACCCAACCCCACCCGCCGGGGGCGGTCCAAACCAAATTAAGGATGATGTCGATAAGATTTAAATTCAATTTGATATCTTATAAGGTTATTTAAAATCCTATTAGATATTTTATAAGATTTTTATCATATTTTTAAAATCTATCTCTAACTCAATTTGACCCATTAATATTAAAAAAAAAATTATCGGTGTACAAAAATATAAAGTAAATGAAGTATAGTTGTTTAAAATTAAATTAAATTTTTATTTTATGTTAAATTAATATAATGAAAAGGAGATACATAAGGATTAAGGAACATGACTGACTAACTAAGACAGAGAATAAAGACGAGAAGAAGAGTCATAAGGAGAGTGTAAGAGAGTGAGACCGTAAAAGAGAGAAAGTGGTGGGATTATGGTCTTTTTTTTAAGGGTAAAATATAAATGAGATAAGATATTTTTATTAATTATTATATTTTATTATTTACAGTTAATACTAAATTATTAATATCATATATGTATATATTATTGATTTTAATCAAGTTAGAGTTTTTTATTAGGTTTTTTTATAATCTCAAAACCCAATCTAAAACCTTGAAAAATTTGAAAACCATTTCTAGAAACCATCCCAAAACTCTATCAGATTTGATTCTATAGGGTTTTTAGTGGATTAAATGAATCAAAAACCCTATAATAACTCAACTAATGACATCCCTATCCTACATTTTCCTTGCTTCTTACAATTTAAACTTTTTAGCATATACATCGATAAAAGGGTTAGTTATATAGCTAGTATTATTTATTTACGGTCTTTTTACATCTTATAGACGTATATTTAATTAGATATTGAGATTAAGCATCCAGGTACAAGAAGTGGGAAAAAAAAAAAAAGAAAAGAAGAAGAAGCTAACTATGAAGTGAAACGAGTGAAAGCATTTGAATGTTTTTTTAAAGTAACTTGAGGACAAAAATCTAAATATAAACTCTCTCTACTTTTTAGGGAAATTCTTGAAGTGGCGACTTGATTTGGTTTTGTGCAACTTTCTGTATCAGCATGCTATTTTTTCAGTAACACATGTATAAGAGTGAGAACCGATGGGTACTTATCATCCTTTTAAAAAAAAAGGATTAATTTTTTTGGTGATAGTGTATTATGTGATAGTATTATAAAAAAATCAACATATTTTTTGAGATTTGATATTAAGTCACGTATTGATGACTTACTCTAAGTGCATCCCCCTTCTAGTATTGTTGAAATTTTGAGGGCCAATTGATGGGGCCCTAAATTAAGAAGTCAAGAAACAAGCTTTTCGTATTTTTATTATAACTCGTTTATTTCACTAAATGGAATGATAAGAGAATTGAATAAGAATTTCTAATGAGTATAACAAAGATGTAATACTTATTACTTTATATAGTTGGATTTATAAATAAATTAAGAATAAATACGTAATAGAATTTTAAAGACTAAATTATTCTTAGTTGTGGTGGCGACGATAATGGAGGTGGTGATTGGTGGTGGCATTGGCATTAACGATGATCATCAAATTGAGATGAAGTCATTTTTAGGAAAAATATAAAATTTTACAAGCAATGGTAATTTTTTAGTTGAATTAAGGAATTTCTTTTATTTGAAATCAAGTTATAGAGATTTTTATTGAATTATGATTTGAAAATAAAAAAATAAAGTGAACATTATAATAAAAAATAAAAAGGAATAAAATTCTAATTTTCCTAAGTAAACGATGCATTAAGAACTACATATCTCACGAAAAAGCATTTAGCGAGAAATATGTATAATCTTTTTCTTGTTGACATTTAACGAGTGATTTAGGAGTATTAGTAAGTATTTTTCAAATTTTATCAAGTGTTGCAAAGAAGTTATTGACATATTTCATTTTAAATTCATTTCGCTCAAAGTAATAGAATTTTCAAATCCACTTGAGATGTTTTAAGAGTATAAGATGAGTGACTGGAGATGAAGGTCACAGTTGATGGCTAATAATAGAGATTAGTCATCAAGATAAATGTAGTTGGAAAATGACAAAGATGAAGTTCATTTTTAATAGAAAAAAATATTTTTCTCAATTTTCAATGGGTCACTCCATCATTGCTTATCAATATAAACCTCTGTATCACATTTTATACGAGGAAAGATTTGGAGTAGAATTAGGACTGTTCATTAAATTAATTTGAATCGAATTAAATTGTACTGAACTATAAAATGTAGTTCCTTTTTTATTTTGGTTTGGTCTAAATGGTTTGTGATTTAGTTTAATGAATTAAACTAAATCAAACCGTTTCTTATTAAAATAAAATGGTAATATATTTTTTTTAAAACTTTATTGATATTTCAATCTAACTTAATTTACTTTTTCTTTTTTTTTTGTCATTTTTCATTTTACTCTTAATATCTACAAACTTTATATAAAACTCCATTCTTGCATGTAAAATATGATAATTAATATATATAATTTTTTTAAAGACTATTACTATGACATCGTACAACTCAAATTTTTTCATTGCAGTGAATATATCGAAAAAAGTTCCGAACAGACCCTAATTTCTT
Source organism: Lumnitzera littorea (assembly GCA_024138015.1). NCBI lineage: Eukaryota > Viridiplantae > Streptophyta > Magnoliopsida > Myrtales > Combretaceae > Lumnitzera > Lumnitzera littorea. The sequence continues at coordinate 87,750,110 of JAMXBB010000010.1, forward strand.
CTTCTGTCCAATGTATGTGTTACGAAATATATAATAAATGCTTTATAAAAGAGCTGGTTCCATGACATTATATTAATCAATGGACACTCAATCCTACAATTAAATTAGAACCTACGGAGGAAGTAACCAAGTGGGAACCGCCCCGTTTCAATTCCTTTTCAGCTACCCATATTCACTTCTGCATTACCTCCTCGGTCCATTTCGCACCGTCGCTATTTTGAAGCAATTAATTTTTTCTCCAACTACATTTCTGAACATACCTTCGGAGAGTTATGGATTATTTATGCTTCAACTTAACCAATTACGTCTTAAGGAGCAAGGATACACGACATAAAAGTTCTTTAAACTCGCATTTGTAGCCAATTTCGCAAGAATTTGCTTAATCGGTCAAGATACTGATTTGAATGGTTTAAGAGAACTAGATCATGTCCTCATGAAAGGATCTTTTAGATAAATATGGATCTAATAATTTTAACTCGTTAGCTTGATATAGATGTAATATATGTACTTTGTCATATAGTGGAACAGTATGAATACTTCGTAATAAATCATTTTCGTTTCTTTTAAGAAATGGAATGCAATAGATAAAAGTTTGTGAAGAAGCTAACCTAGACCCAAAAAGGTTAGGAAAAATTTGACTCAAACACTGGGCATCCTTACATGCGTGCTTCCATAATCACCCATGTCTCGATTTTAGTAGTTTTAATCTGCTGCAAGGCGATCGTAGGATCTAGTGACTTTAAAATCGTGCCATTCAAGGTACCGGTGGGGTTGTTGCAGTAGGTTCGTGCGTGGCAGAGAATGTGGCCTATGGTGTGGTGAGTGGTGGTGGTGGTTTTATTGTGGTGGTTGTGTTGGAGGATAAGGTTATTTTGGAAAGAAAAGAGAAGATTTATTAGGAATAAAGGTTCTTAGATTGTATTAAGAAAGAAATTGTGATTTCTTGATTTTAAGTAATAAGAATTCCTACTAAATATCAATTCCAATTCCAAAACTAAAAACAAAGTGAACAATATAATAAAGAAGATAAAAATAAAATAGTAATTTAGGAGATATATTTTTCTCAATATTGACTGGTTATTCGGTTAACTATTTGAGTTAATACTCCATTAATGAATACAAGAGAAATTGGAAGGAAGAACTCTAATTACATCATCGTAATAGATTTCTTGAATCTTATATGCATGTAATAATCGTTCTTCACTTTTGTTTTTACACTTTAAATGGGACTCTAAATGTTTGTTAACTGATCCCTTTCCCTTTTATTGTGTTATATAGCTCGTACTGCTTAACAACAGTAATGTACGATATCAAAGAAAGGAGTTTTATATAAATATGGATCTTTTTTTAAAAAATAATATGGAAAAGGATCCCATGAGAAAAATATTAAAACTATGGTATAGCGAAGACGTATGCGAAATATGTGCCTTTACTTTTTCCTAATTTTTACATTGAAGGCGTATGTAAAGCAAAAATATAGCCAAGTGAAAGTGAATGTACTACATGCACCTTTAGTACTTTTTATTTGTATGAAAGCACATGCAGTAGAAATGCCTTCAAGTCTAGGGAAATCACAAATTCAAAATGCTGGGGGATGGAAATGAGGGAATGGCTACAATACCTAGTTTAAATCAGATACAATTTGATAGATTTTGTAAAAAGTTTTTACTTTCACCTTACAAGCCGAATGATAAGTTTACTATAAAAGTTTATTACATAAAACAATAGTCAATAGGACGCCTCAACAAAGCTAGTAAATGTAACAACAAAACTCAATACACATAATGGTTATTCGTTTACCATATGAGTCGATTATAGTAAAAAATAATAAAAACTTATAATGTCATGATAAGAAAAGTATACCACAAACTATGACCTTCGATGAAAGCTAAATTGAGATTCAAATAATAAATATATATACAAAAATTGTCATGTCTTAATGTCAATATGATGGTAGGAAAAAATGATAAAACATATCTGTTGTCATTTACGCCGTATGAAGGTTGTAATGGTATTAGACAAAAGTGAACACCTCTAATTGTCTTGTAACTGTGTAAGTTGAGAGGGTGGATTGTCATGATCCTTAGGAGGGATTGAGTTAAATGGAGGGGTTAGCTGCAGCTAAGTGACAGCTTCACCTTTAGAAGACTACGTATGGGTGGAACACCACTTTTAAGATGTCAATAGAGTCACGAGATCTAGTTGATGCTGAAACTTGGGAGTTGTATAGGAGCTAAATCCAGCCATTGATCTAGATTTGGCTTTCGAGGTGAAGGCAACTCCTAATCCGGGGTATGTATCGTATTCTGCACTAATTTGGTCGAAGTCTATGGAATATCGCCCGTATGGTGGCACATCGTCATCGAGATCTCCTTAGCTACGTTCGAATCAAGCCCTACCTCTTTAAACCTGACCTTTGCCCTTAGGTGATGCATGAGGAGTCAGCATATCCTTGTCCACAAGTAGTCCCTGCTATTATGCCTCACAGTTACAGAGTTGCAACAGTCCCATCGTGTATACCATTCTATGATAATAACTGGCCTCACAGTACTTACCATAGATATGATCTATACAAGGTGTTGACGACTCCTCACTTTGAAGTAAACAATTTAATTAAGAGTTTAACTAAAGTTACAGTAATTATCAAGAATTTTAGATCAACATACATAATTATATGTACGTTCCACAGAACTTCCCAAGAAACTTTATATTAACATACCAGTTTACTAATTTACATAACGATCATTAGTCTTTCATTCTTAAGCTATAAGGGATACTCTAGCTATACATCCACTACTAAGCGAATTGATCCTCACGCCGTAGGCTTAAAAAAAAAAAAACTAACCTCTAGATAGTTATAGGGTAGCATAATACTCGAAGTATTTAGAAATCAAAACCTACAAAATGATCTATATGTGTATGAACAACTACAGCTCAGTAAGTTGAATTGGAGGCTTATGAATATATACAGATACAGACACAGACACAGACACAGACACAAACACAAACACAAACACAAACAAGATTATCAAGCAATTATTTTCATGTAATGCAACAAGTAAGTATCATCACATAACGTAGTTCAGTTCATTGCGAAATCAGAGAAATTTCACCCGCTCTAATCCGAGTTGAGGAATTTATATGTTATACAACGGCTCACAACTAAACTCAGGTTTGTACAATGAAGACACTGCTTCTCCTAAGACTATCCTTCAAACCAATGCCTTCATCCTCATTGTGACCTCCTCTCTTGTCACTTAGTTCGGTTAAGGATGAGGAAAGACCAATTGCTATCCAGCGCTATCTTTATCGAAGGTGTTGGTGTTTGGTTGGAGAAATCCTAATGATCCCCTAAAGGGTTGCAATACATGACAATTTAGGTCATTAGAATCAAATAAGATTAAATTCTTTTTAGAGTATTCAAACAATTTCACACTAATCCAATCATAACACCAAATTAATCACATTACAAATTTCAGCACGAATTTAGATATTCAAACACATATATAAACTACTTACAATCACAATCATACACAATCCTAAGTTTTCGAGTACCATAAAATAGTACTCCAATATAGTAAGTAATAACTCAACTTACTTGGAATTCTCAGTCGTTCAATCACTTAATTGCAAGTCGGTTCATCTTTGGGCATCCTATAATACAAATAGGTTTTTTTAATACTTATGCTTTAATGATTCATATTCTAAGTTATAATTTAACTCATTTCTCCATATATACCTATTATTTACTAATGATTCATTCTATCTTATTTCAGGGTTCAATTTCTAAATTAGATTCCAATTTTGATTCTAAAATTTTAAATATGCTCGAATCCTAATGTGAAATTAATCACATTAAGCTTGAGTATTCTAATACCATATTAAGTCTTAATTTAGTGTTCTAAACTGTTTGGTACACTCTAATCCTAATTGGAGTATTGAATTTATTTTCGATGTGAGAAAATCTTACATTTTTTATACAATTACCTAAAATTAAATTTTGTTTCAAATTTATTATATACTAATTTATTATTATTATATTATCTAAATAACCCTAATTTTTCATATTTATTAAATTTCCAATTCCACATATTCCTAATTTCCTACAATTACTACATAATTCCTATATTAATTACACTTAAAACTCCGAAGGCTAGGATTAGGTTTCTACATCAGAGATTAACATCCCTAAACATCTAATTACTATTTAAATCAATAATTAATTACTTAATCACCTAATTAACCCAAAATTACCCAATTTTTCCATTATTTTAGGGCTAAAAATTTACTTAAAAATTTCAAAAGTTAATTTTAAAAAAATGGCTTCATAGTACTATTTTATATCACTTAAGCATTCTACAAAAAACTTTGAGCTCCAAATTATACTCTTAAACCTATTTATTTCTAATTCTAATCATGTTAGGTTTTGCTTGATTTCTTAAGAATCCTATATTTTCAGACTTGATTAAACTAAATCACTATTTTTTCCTAAATCTACATACAATAAAACCTCAGAATAATAAATTTCATAATTTTCTAGGCAAAATAAATAATTTTAAGAAATTATACAAAATCAGAGTAGATGAAAGACTCACTTGGTCCGATGACTTTTGGGCTTCCAACATTAGTCCAAGTGTATCGGCCAATCCAAGCGGTGGGTCTAAAGTTGGGTGGTGGTGGTGGCTCAATTCTAGGTAGTGGTGGTGATGTGTGAGTTTGGTTTATTAGCCCCTACTGTGTAGATTTCCTTAATATTTTCCTAAACCCTAATTTTCCTCTTCAATTTTCAGTGCTCCCAATTTTTTCTAACTTCTAACTATCCAAATGAGTTCTATAATTTTTCTCCCTATTTATAGAGTTTTGTAGTAATTGTTAAGCATTTAATTAGACAAGACATTGCATAAATCCCTTAATTTTTACCTTTTGTATTACTTGATTTTGATTGGTTAATTTTTTTTCTTCACTCATTCCTTATTCCTCTGATTTTTTTTCTGATTTTTTCTTATTTAATTAATAATTTTCCTTAATTATTTAATAAGTTTCTAGCTAATTTAAGTAATTTCGCATATTTTTATCTACACGTAAATACATTTGGGGTACATGTGAACATTCCTAATTATTATTTGGGTCATTCTATAATTTTCATTATACATATAATCTATCTCTAACAATTTATTAATTATTAGATTACACTTTTTGCTTTTTCAATAATTAACAATTATTATACTTAAAATTTAAAAATTTTATAATTTCCTATTTTATTACTTATTTTCTTAAATTCAAGTTTATGAGGTTATTTTTATTAATATTTCTATATATAGTTTATAATTTAGGTTTGATCGGATCCTTTAACCGATCGTCCTAAACTTTATGTATTAAATTCAATCTTACGGTTATTTGACTTAATTTTAAGGCTTACACTTGCCCCCCGCCATGGTCTACATGGGGTGGATGTTGTACCCTCTTGTGATATGGGTAGAGAATAAGGCTACTATGTTACTAGACAAACTGTAGTGCTTCATTTGTAATACCGAGTGTTGTAAGATAGTCAAGTACCAATCATACATGTTTAAGAGGGTCTACCTAAAATAAATAGATATGCATGTGTTAGAATATATAAAAGTAAGGACGTATGAGTATAGAAATAATTGGACGATTACACATGCACTTACTAACTGGCTGATGATAGCTCCTTGATATGTGATGTAATATCAAATAATCTATCTATACCACGATCAGTAACTTTAGTTGACTCCATTAGCATAAAAAAAAGGGATGGATACTTCAACCTTCTGTTTCCTATTGTTTCCTACCATTTGCTTTACTTTTAGAAGTTTCAAATTTTTGGTGCAGTGAAAATGAGGCTAAGTCGTACAAATTGAGGTTTATATTGATGGTTATTTGAAAGCACAGCTTGTTGCTATACTTTTAGTATATTCAGTATATTAAGAATTATACTGAAAGCACATGTAGTGTGTGTGCCTCTTTGGTAACTTTTAATACACTGAAGATAAATATATTTTCAGTATAAAAATTATCAAAAAGTAAAGATGTATGTGAACTATAATTAAAATATTTTTGTTATAAAGCCTTTTTCAGTATTATTTTTTTTGAAAAAAAACCTAATATTTGTACCAAATTCCAAAGAAAGATGTTTTCCCGACCTAACATCTGTACGACGAGAAACAAGACATGTAGATTACATATATCTTTTTTTTTTTTTTTCGATCATCTTAAAAACAAAAAGGTTCATTTAAGATGGTGATCTAGAAACATACGCGTGGTGGTTGTAGTTGTAGATATAGATACTCAAAGTCGGCAGATGGATCCACCCAAGAGAGTGCTTTTAATGGCAATAATCATTACGAAAATGCGCCATTTGTGTTGATTTTTCTCAATTTTTTTAATTTATCTTTTTAAATTATTATTATTTATAATTAACAGCTAAACTTATAAATAATCTAATAACCTTATGATAACATGATATGATATTTCATAAATTTAGATAATTTCAATTATTAATTTATAAATTAAAAAAAAATTAAGGAAAGAGTAAATAAAAAGGATTCAAATCCTTATTAAACTTGTGTCCCCCTTCCCTCCATAGTCAATCCTACATGCTCTTAATCCTTATAATTTGAACTTGTCAGCATATACATGAATAAAGGGTTAGTTATATAGCTTATGTTTTTATTCTTCTATGTTAGGTTTTTTTACATCTTATGTGCCTATATTTGATTAGATATCGAGAACAAGTATCTAGGTATTATACCAGATAAACAAGTTGTTCAAAGGCCTTTTCATGAGTTTGATTTTCAAGAAGTTTGTTCAATATTTTCCTTGGTAAATATTTACTCCTAGAATGTACTTAATGTTCAAACTGGTGCCCGAACTAGGTGTGGAAGCGAAAAGTCCAAAAAATAAATAAGAAATATTTCACAGGCGACGGCTCCCAAATGTGTTTTAAGTGAAAAAAGCTAAATACAAAGCGAAAAAGACGAAAACAAGCTAACCCAAGAATAAAGATCTAAATATAAACTGTTTTTAATTTTTTTTTTATTGTTGAAATTTTTAGGGCCTATGAACGGGTATCCTGAATTAAGAAGTCAATAAAAAACTTTTTCACATTTCTATTCAGAATTACACAACTCAAGAACAAGCATTTGGAGGGAAATGTGTACAAATTTTTTTCTTTTCGACTTTTTTCATTTAGGAGCATTAATCAGCATTTTCCAAATTTTAGTTCGTGTTGCAAAGAAGTTAACATTTTAAGAGTACATTTGTGTCGTGGAATATGTTTTGCAAACATTTTCTTTCTTTTGCTTTAAATTCATTACACTCAAAGTATTAGAATTTCTAAACTACCGTAGTCTGTAGACCTTTTAAAAGATTATGGTTACTAGTAGTTTTTAGTGATTGTTAATAACTGAAGATAAAGGTCGTAGGTAATGGTTGATAATGACAGTTAACCATGAAGAAAAACCGTAATTGAAAAAATAAAAAGATGATTTTTAGTTTTAATTAAAAAAAAAAAACTATTTTTCTCATTTTTTATTAGCATTTAAAGAAGAGCTGGGTTATTAATCAATGGGACCCTCATTCCTACAAATAATTAGAACCTGTGGAGGAAGTACCAACTACCAAGTGGGAACCAGTCCTTTTCGATTCCTTTTGAGCTACCCATGTACTCTTCTGCATCACCTCCTCGGTCCATTTCACACAGTCGCCTATTTTAAAGCAATAAATTTTCCCTCCAACTACATTCCTGAACGTATTCTTGGGGGAGTTGTGCATTATTTATGCTTCAACTTACCCAATTACGTTTTTAGGAGCAAGGATACACGATATGAAAGTTCTTTTGACTCACAAACGTAGCCAATTCCATAAGAATTTGCTTAATTAGTCAAGACACTGGTTTGAATAGTTTGAGGAAACTGGATCCCTTCTTTGAATATGCTCTATTATAAACATGCCAAAACTTTTTACCCTTTAAATAAATGACTTGTATATCAAGAGATAATATAGAGCTTTTCATGTTAAAATAATCTAATATCAAGAGGATAAGGTAGAATAAAATGATCGAAACAAAATCAATTACATAGGATATGAAATGGAGACTTTTTCATAAGTTAGAAGATCTTCCCTTTTTCTTCGACTAATGATATTTGGTTTAATTTAATTCAGTTATTTGGATTATTGGACCAAACCATGTGAGATTGGGAGGTTTAATGCAAACCACACTGTAACATAACTATATTTTGCAGTTAGTCACAGTTTACAATCCATTACGGTTTGATAATCATCACTACATTTCATACCATGCATCTTTGATAGTGAATCATGAATTAGGTAACGTGTACTTAACTTATTAGGGCTGACTTATCTTCCATGGTTTCCATGGTAATCTAAGTGTTTCATCTATTTATCTATACATTCTAGTTTTTAGATTCATTATTTATTTTGGCCAAAAAAAAAATTCATTATTTATTTATTTATTTCGACCAAATATGTTATAAGTTATTACTTGGAGAAGGACATACTAGTTAAGAATTAAGAGTATGGAAATATGATTTACAGTAAAATATGCCATGTTAGTGCAAAATGACATGATAGCCAACTCCATTTAAGGGAAATTAACAGTTTTATTATGGTGCAATTAGATACCACATGAAATAGTTTTAAAATAAGGGGTAAAAGGGTTAACTTCTCATCATGTTTTACTCGGTGCAGCAAGTTTGCCGATCAAGTAGTCATCTTGTCTCATCACACGTTAAGTTTATTACCCAGCCAATGACCCTTATATGGAGTTCTTCAGAACATAAGTTTACTCTCGTTGTTAAGTGTGAGGACTGAGTTCATAATTAAGGAATATGAATCCCTAATGTATTAGGTATTTGATCAGTTTTTCAATCAATTTTGAGAAAGTAAGATGTTTCTAATCTTTTTTTTTTTTTTTTTAACAGCTATCAATCAACATAAACAAGAATAATATGAACATGAGTTCAATTACTTTGGTTGCTTTACCTTGCGATGGAAAGGTTTATTTGATGATAGTGTTGTGACTTGACTAAGGGTACGATGGGTCAAATTCCTATGGGATAAATGTTATTAAAGAGGTTGCACCTAAATGGTCTAGTTGACCAACATTAGCCAACAATAGAGAAAAGGAAAAAGAATGAGAAAAAAAAAAACACCAATGCCACTCCTGAGAAAATATTTATAAAAATATAACACTTAAAATGGTCTTTTGAAAAAAAGATTTCAAAATGAACTGAAATCATTTTTTCAAAAAGTGGTTTCACCCGATTCAGGATGAAGCAACTTCAGTTTATATTGAAAGAGAAAACTTTAATTCAAGATGAAATCATCTGTTTAAGAAATAATTTTAAGTGTCGTATTTTTTAGAATATTTTTTTAAGAGCGATATATTCAAGATTTTTTTTTTCCTTTTACTCAATAATAATGAGGAAGATCTTAATAGGTCAGATCATCTTAGATCAACCATTACTTTCTTTTTCGTTTTTAAGATTAAGAATACATTATTTAAGTACTTTTAGGATTTTAAATCAATATTTTTGTTTATATAACTGGTTCTCATTGCAAGTTGGGTACTTGGCTTACGTGAAGTCCGATGAGCAAATTCCGAATGAATGGGACGTTGATCTCTGCTCTTTGTGCTTATAATTACAGTCAAAGCGTCGTACCCCAAAAGTTAAGGTTATGGATAGTCTGCCACGTAGTTATATTGTAACATGGGTATAAAAAGGTTCGAAACAACAAAAACTCTACAATACAAAAACAATCATCAATTTCCCTAATATCTTCCATGGATATCGTCTATCTATTTACAGTATTCGACTTTAGAACTTCCAATTAATATTGGATCTAAATTAATGTTACTAAGTGTTAACTAAAAAAACCTGTTTAAATTGTATGCGTCGTTGTGCAAGTGTTGAACTGGATCATAAAGTTTACTATCACAATCGTAACGTATAAACGTCAGGCACCTGAAATGTTTTTCTCTATAACGGATGAGTCAAAACCCACTTCATAATAATAACTTTAACCTCAAATCACAGTAACCTCAATTTGATCAAGTTAATCTAACTAGTTCAATCCCGTTTCTACGAGAACCCACTAATATATGTAAATCAAAGGGAAAAAAAATCATGAAACGCTTTCTAATTTTTTATTCTCAAAGATATAAGTAAATTTAATTACACGATAAATAAATATAAATTTTGTTATGATATTTTCATCGACTCCAGTTTGCTCTAATTTAACCTTGGTTTGATACTCTCAATCTTTAACTCCTTTAGGTTTAGGTTTGACAACATTGGTAGAAACAAGTAACAATTACAAAATTGTCATTTATAACAATGTTTACTAATATAAAAGTAAGGGGAATTTTTTTAAATACTAACTCCCTTTCCCTTCATTTTTTTTTCCATGACGAACCAAACAAAGGAAATAGAAACGTTTCCTTCCATTTCTTTCGTATGTTGCTAAATACAAATTAAAAATTATGCTCCATACCATTTCTTTTCTTTTCTTTTCTTTTTTACACCTTTTTGTCTATTTTTCTTTTATAAAAAATTACCAAACATAGTGTAAATATGCAAAGGAACCAAAGCATAATTTGACAGTTGTTTTCTCCGCACTACATTACAACGTAGGGAAAGGATTCAAATCACATCCGGTTTAGGATTCCACTGTTGTTGTCAGTAGGATTTTGCCTGAAGAGAGTAATGTAATTAGGCTTTTGTGTGATATCATGCAATTCTAGCAATTAGGATTCAACACCTGATTTAGGAAATATAATTTTTGTAAGTTTATGATTAGGTTTTTAGGAGTTGATTTAAGGTGTTTGTAGAGCTAACTTGATTAAACTAGAAACTTACAAGTGGATTAGAAACATTAGTTGACGAGACTTTGTAAGTTTAGATCTCGAAAATATAATAAAATAATTTAAAAAGTGAAAACAATGAATTTTACTATATTACTATATAAATAATGAAATATGCATAAAATTGGCACCGATAATTAACGAACCTTTAGAGATAAATTCTATAAATAATAAACTTATTAAATGATATAAAATAATATGTAGAAGAGATATATATACATAAAATATAATTATCATATAAATATATATCCATAATTATTTAAAATACCCGAATATACTTTAAATTCACTAAATTAATAAAAGATAATAAGGAAAAATTATTAAAAAATGATACGGTAAAGCAGGAAAATCTTGCATGATGCGTGGCAACCAAGATGCAAGCTAGAGGTTGGATATGGAATTAAGAAAACCAATTTGGATAGCTAATAAGGGCCAGTTAACACATGTTTGTTAAATAAAAATTCTAATAACCTCTAACCTCATCATAAAAAATAAAAACTCTTCCTTTTGAAATTTTTGGTCATTTAGATTTGGAAAAAAAGAGATTAAGACAAAGAAAGTAGGAAGAAAAATTACAGAAAGAAAATAGTGCAATTTGAGAGATTTTAGAGTTCCCATACTTAAAGAGTTTCTAGAAGCAAATGAAGATTGTGGTTTGAAAGGAAATTCCGCACCTAGCTTGGTAAACAAAGCCTTATCCTTCAATAGTGGTTGAAGTGTGATGTTCTGGTAAGTGTTTGATTTTCTAAGTTTTACTAAAATTTACTCAAAATAGTAAACAATCTTTAAAAAATTTTGAAACTTGGTTTTCCTTAGTATTTATGTATGAGGAGTTCAAATATTAAATCAAATTTTTAAAATTTTGAGTACTAATATAGGGCTCTTAAGAAAATGGTCTTAATAGCCAATATTTTATTGCATTTTCAAAAATCCAATTGTTGTAGTTTTGGTTTGAATTTTTATGAGTAAACTCTCAAAAGTTTGTATTTCATGCTATGTAGTTTGATTTTCAAAATCATGAAGTTGGATTTTGAGAAAATTGTGATTTTCTGCAAAACAGTGTGCTAGTGGGTCAATTTCCTTAAAAAAGTATACTTGATCTTGTCCATATAATATATTTTTCCTAGTGTACAACAACTAGAAATGAGAAATTTTAAATTTTACGTTGAAGATTTTGCATTGTAACTAGAGTTTATGTTCAAGTTTGATGATTTATAAACTTAATCTCAGGTTTTCCTTAAAATTAGAATGGAAAAAGTGTAGGGAAGGAGTTAAAAATGGGGCTATGGATTCAGGATAATTTCATGCTATAAGGAGTGAAATGAATATGATTCTATAACTTTGGATAAGTTGGACTTAGGTGTACAGTGGTGAAATATAAAAGTAGTAGCAGGGTTAGAAAATGGGTAAAAAACTCAGTTAGAAAGTAGTATGATTGAAGAAGCTTGATATGTATTATAATAGAAGTAGTCAGAAGTTTGGTTAGAAGGTAGATTGGTGTTAAATATTATATTACCCAACCCGAAGTTAGAGAGTAGGTCAAAAAGTTCCCTGCATATAAAATTTAAGGACTTACCAAAGTCAAAACCTCGATAAGAAGTTTCTTAAGCAGCAACCTACATTAAAATACCAAGTCGAAACCTTGGTTAGAACTTATATTACTTAATTAATACTTAATAAATGGCTTAGGAACTTACTTAACTCAAATGAAGAACATGCTTAAATGTCAAAGTGAACTCTTATTTTATATATTAGATGGAAACTAAAGAGGTTACATTAAATATTTAGGGATAATAAAGAAAGATTGGAGTGATACGTGAAGATAACGAGCATCAATACTCAAGTAAGTGGGATCAACATTTTATGATATCTTAAAGCATTATTTTAAATACTTAGAGGCTTTGGTATGCTTTTGGCTTGTGATTATAGTTTATTTGTTTATGCGTGTGCTATGCATATGCTTATATATTGCTCTATTGCTATGGGAATTGAACTCCACATTGTGTTTGTTTTGTGCATACTATTTTGCATGGAATGCTTGTATTAGAATATTTTAGGATTTGTAAATATCTATCAATTATGTAAATAGTATATTTAGAATATTTGTTTTCTATGTTTAGAAGGTATTAGAATATTTTAGGATCTGTAAATATCTATCAATTGTGTAAAGAGTATATTTAGGATATTTGTTTTCTATGTTTAGAAGCTTGGTTAGTGCATCTATGTTGTATATATATTGGCCCTCTTTGGCCTATGATATAAAAAAGATCACACAGAAATTTTCTTCTCAAAATTTATATGGTATTAGAGCCTGGTTAAAAGAAGAAAAAAGAAAAACGCTATGACTAGTGAAGGAAAGAAACTATCCTCCCATTACCTGTTAACTTCGAGTGATAATCCTGGTAATATAATTACTTAGGTGCAATTAAAAGGAGACAATTATGATGAATGGGCTCGAGCGATGCGAACGTTGTTGAGGGCCAAGAAGAAATTCGGATTTATTGATGGAACGATTAATCAACCTGCTGATGATCATACTGAATTAGAGGATTGGTGGACTGTAAATTCAATGTTGGTTTTATGGATGCTCAATACAATCGAGCCAACACTGTGATCTACCATAACATATATGGATATTGCAAAAGATTTATGGGAAGATATCAAAGAGTGCTTCTCTATTGCTAATGGACCTCGTGTTCAGCAGATCAAGACAGAACTTGCCAATTGCAAACAGAGAGGTCTGTCGATTGTGACTTATTATGGGAAATTAAAACAACTCTGGGAAGAGCTTGCGAATTATGAGCAAATTCCCATCTGCCGTTATGGAAGATGCAATTGTAATATTGCAACTGAACTTGACAAGAAACGAGAAGAAGAGAGGCTTCATCAGTTTTTGATGGGGTTGGAAGATACATTATATGGAGCAATTCGT